>CAKAOH010033185.1:40444-76651 GCA_916701665.1 Sebastiscus tertius
CCCCCCCCCCCCCCCCACAAGACACCGAAGAGGACCCACACCAATGATTATCAGGAAGAAGTCGTCAGTGCTGAGGTGATCAGTCGGACTGAACATCTGCAGGCCGTTTGTACTTCATGGCATACGGTTACCAGGGCTGGAACCATTCATCTACTACATCCATGGATCCATTTATAGTCCTACCATCAAACTAAATTGATAGGTACTCAGCAAGTTGTCCTTCACGGGAGACGTCTATCAATATAAGATCGATTTGAAACGCAAAAAACGACAAACGTTTTATGAAAGTGTTTTTTAGCACTTTTATTAGTAAAGAAATGTTAAATGTAACTCCGGTTCACTCTATAGACATGCGCCAGCTTGCCAGCTCCGCCCTCTGCAGCACGAGCACGCATCCATGGCGTGCATGCAGACGAACGAAGCACTCGACTCCTCGCACCCGGTAGTGGCGTGGAGGGAGACGGACAGCGATCTGCGTGAGCTGCCGGCGCTGTGGTGTAGAGGAGAGTTTCAGGTGCTATCAGTCCACTGGACGAGGGCGGCTTCACCCACAGGAGCTTTCAGAGAAAATGACTTTCCTTTACTACTACTGGATTAATATCAGCAGATTATTTTAACAGCATTTGTAGAGGAATGATTCTGTCCCAAGCTGTTTGATCTCTATCAGCTGTTTAATCACTATCAGCGGTTTGATCACCATCAGCTGTTGATCACCATCAGCTGTTGATCACCATCAGCTGTTGATCACTATCATCTGTCTGATCACTACCAGCTGTTTGATCACTATTAGCTGAGCTGTTTGATCACTATCAGCTGTAGATCACTATCAGTTGTTTAATGACTATCAGCTGTAGATCACTATCAGCTGTTGGATCACTATCAGTTGTTTAATGACTATCAGCTGTAGATCACTATCAGCTGTTGATCACTATCAGCTGTAGATCACTATCAGCTGTAGATCACTATCAGCTGTTGATCACTATCAGCTGTAGATCACTATCAGCTGTTGATCACTATCAGCTGTGTGATCTCTGTATTATTGATCTACTGTTTATATTGAACATGAGGACAGAAGCAGCAGGTGAAATCACTGTTCATTTAACTTGAATAGAAGTTGGTTTATTATATTTTGTGTTAAATATTGCACTGCCTTGTATCTTGAGAACTGAATCAGCAGGTCCTGCAGTTGCACTTTTTATTATTTTCTAATAAAAGCTGTATGTATTTGCCATTAATTGTTGTTTACTTGTTTATATCCATAATTAATTTATCTCTGATTCCCTCACAAGAGAAACTCTGAGGAATCCTGACCTGCTCTGTCCAGTGTGATATTTATTTCAGTCACACTGACTGAATTTTTAGCAAAAAAAGTTATTGTATCGATTTCAAATCATTGTATCGTATCACTCTAGATGAGCCAAATATTGTCCTTGAATCGTATCGGATCCATGGGAATCTTATCGTATCGTTGTAAAAACGTATCGTTACATCCCTAATGGTTAGCGACTCCTGCTCTATACTTTTGTTCTTTCTGTCTCCTGATGCTACTTGTGAATGACGTTGGTGCACATTCCAAGTCTTTCGGTAAAAAGGTCAGACAATCCAACTGCGATGATTTGACACGCTTAAATTGACGATCCTACGGTGCTCTGCAGGCATCAGATTTTAAATGCAAACACCACAGAACCAGCAGGCAACCTTTTTTAATTTCGAGATGCATGCGTCACACACTTTCAGTGTTACAATTACAATTGTGTGTGTGTGTGTGTGTGTGTGTGTGTGTGTGTGTGTTTCTACCAGGGATGAGTTCGATGTTAGGCTCTTTGTTGCAGTAGTCCGTGGTACAGCACATCGGGTAAATGCCCGTGTCATGTTTGACAGACGGGGCACAGATGAAGGGCCGGTCTCGTGGGATCAGTTCGTTTTCGTGCACACACTGGCGCTGCTCGGTGGTGATCCGGCTGCCCGACTTGCGGATGGCGACGAAACAGACGCCATCTGTCGTGCAGCTGGAGTTGGCACTGCAGCGGTCACAGTAACACTGGAGTGCTGGAGGGAAGAGGAGAGAAGACGGGGAAGTTACAATTAAGGCCTGAAATGTCCAAGTAGATACGAACATAATCCAACAAAAGGTCACGCAGGTTTCAAACTTTTATTTGATTCAAAAACTCTAAAGTTGAAATCTCTGCCAAAAGAATTCAGACCTGCAATGAGACTCAGCTGGCAACAAAACAATGATTCAACAGAGTTTGAAACTGATCTCATCGAAATTCTCCGCCTTGTCACGTAAACGTCGTTTCATAAAACCACACAATTTGAACAACTTTTCATCACAAAGGTCTTTAGATTGTTCTGACCAAATCTGTAGTTGATCGGGTTAAATCTCTAGGAGGAGTTTGTTAAAGTACAGAGCCTGGAGATGGCCAAAAAAAAAAATCGCACATTCAATTCAAGCTGGTCGTCTTCCTGTTGGGTTTACGGTATACCGCCAAGAGGCTTTTTTGTACATCTCAACATGTTGCGTATACCTGCCAAATTTCATACTTCTAGGTGAAATCACAATGCTCAATTTTAGCAATTTTTTAGGGGGCACTATCGAGCCATTTTGTCACATTCGAGCTAAAGACCCAGAAAATATCTAAATTTGTTCAGTTTCCGAGCACCTTCAGCCCCTCAAAAATGCGATTCATTTGCGTAAATTATAATGATATGAATAAACGGACCAATTACAATAGGGCCTTCGCCGACCTTCGGTCAGTGCTCGGGCCCCAATAACCAACTTCACGTGCACTTTTTATTAAACTAAACATGTTGATTTTCCTCACTGTACTGAGCTCTGTCTTCACTGAATTCCAACATTCAAACTCGAGGCTGAGAGCCAATCAGACACCAAGACCTTGAGGAACACCACAGAAAAAGACATGCTGTGATTTGGGATCAAAAACTTTTGACATTTGGAGATTTCTGCAAGCATTTAATTTTTCGGCGATTAGATGACGAGCACTTCTGTTGTGTAACAGCTCAGTAACCCCCTTATTGTCAATCTAGCTAGGAAAAAACACACGTGGTGTTTTGCTGTGCAATCAGGGTTTCTGTTGATTTGTTAAAATGCACTTTTTCATTTGTGTTTCAACTCAAGTGAACTCAGTCGTATGGAACGCATTCATCGTGCATGACTGGCCAGGTTAAAGCAACACACACCTTCTAAGACAAGACCTTTGAATAATTAACAGGGTGGGCACACCGTCTGTGTCCAACCGACCCGTGTGTCCGACATCGATACACAGCGACAGATGGTATTATGTAACAGTAGGGAATCTGCCCTATGGTGCAACATCTTCACAGTGCTAGCAGAAGGATTTAAATACAATGAATGGAGTAAATGCCAGTAAGAGAGTCCACGACATTATGAAGAAGAAATACACTACCAGTCTGGGAATGTTACGTAACGGCAGGCTCTCTCGCTCATGGAATTCATGGAATCGTCTGGAGGTGATTTCCAGACAGCCAAAGGAAGTGAATATATACAACAGCAAAACAACAGCAGCTGTGTGTGTGTATGTGTGTGTGTGTGTGTGTGTGTGTGTGTGTGTGTGTGTGTTTTGCAAGTTGTGGAGAAGGAAAAAGAAGGCAGATCAAATAGTGGATGACAGTAGACAGCTAAATAAAAGCCAGCTGACACTTGTCTCCTCTGACTCAGCCACAGGACAGATAAGTCAGATATGTCTGTGACACACCCACACACGCCCCCCCTCACACACACACACACACACACAAACACACACACACAAACACACACACACAGCACTGTGCCAGATGTC
This sequence comes from Sebastiscus tertius, assembly GCA_916701665.1. Lineage (NCBI taxonomy): Eukaryota > Metazoa > Chordata > Actinopteri > Perciformes > Sebastidae > Sebastiscus > Sebastiscus tertius. The sequence goes on from CAKAOH010033185.1 coordinate 44,266, forward strand.
TAGACTACAAAACAACTGAAATGTTCCATGTGTCATAGCCATGGATGTATTAAGAGAACTGGATCCAGCGTTGGAAGCAGGACCCCGTTCCTTCCTATGGGAGTGTCTCAGTGGAGCATGAAGCCTAAATGGCTCAACTTCCGTCTGGAAAAGTACCCGGATCTTGGGCACATGGAACATGCGCAGTAGCGTCCGGTCAGTCACACAGCCTCGGTCTGGGTCTCATTCACATGAATGTAGGAAGGGAAATAACTCTGGATTCAGCTGTTAGTGCGTTTTACAACTTTTAGGACCTAATGATGTAAATAAGGACTATTAGAGTGTTCATACTGGGAAGTTGATTCACCTCAAAAAAATGATCCGCTGAGTTACAAACGTGTCTTTCCCAATGGAAGTCTATGGGAAAAAGTATTTTCGGACCCAATCAAATAGTACGTAGGCATCATGTGACGGACACGGAAGTTGCAGTACCGCCGTTTGGCCACTATGAAAGTTGGGATCAACGCCCAGCGCTCTTCCTGGGGGCTTGGTCATAGTATGTATTACAGGGAACCTGCTAACAGGAAGTGGTAGTCTTCTGCTTTTGACTGCCATAATCAGTGACTTACTGACGTAGCTGATGAAAAGGATAACACCGGGCATTTCACAAGAAAAGATGACGGTCAATATGTGTAGCGTGCGTCCATCTTTACCGTCAGGTTACTGTGTGTCTGGCCTCTCTGGTCCAGCTTTCGCTGCAAGGCTGCAGGTTTCCACCCGGCGCCGATTCGCCAGAATAAACTCAACAGGTTTTATTTCTGTCAAAAAAAAAAAAGACGGCGGGTACGTAATGTAATCGGTGTGTGGCCGACCAGCGTGTAACAGCGGTAACACCGACTATCGTGGCGAGCCTACCCGGAGCGTCATATCTTTGTAGGTTCTGATTTTATGAATGGTGTTTGAATTTGTTAGCGGGTGTTCAGACTGCGTTACCCTTACTGTGCTGTGTCAGGTAGTAGTGAGAGGATGACATATGATCCACAACACATCCATGAGTTTGAAGGCTTATCAGAAGTTCATGTGACAGGATTTTACAAGAAAGTCAATGTGACAATCATTTGATCCTGCGTCTCAATGATCGGCAGGTAAACAGGAAGTACCCATTCAGCAATCGAACCACAATGTGTGTATTCTAATGGTCCAGTCATTTCTGAATAAAGCCATAAGGAACATTAACGACACAAAGTGGTCACACACAGGTTCTGACATGCAGTTTGTGGTGATGACTGATAAAGGTTGGATCGGATTAGGGCTCTTCCAGCAGATTGTAAATCAGTCAGTGTGTAGAAGAGAAAAAGCCAACCAGACTGACAGGTCTTTAGATGCAGACAGACAGTTGTTGGTTTTTCAACAACACAGATGAGTCAGCGACAGACAAACAAACCCATCATTTCTGTTATAAAATAGGGCAATCATTCCTCCTTCCTCTTCTCTTCCATAATAAAGTTAGCCGAAGTGCAGCTTGTTTTGTCTGAGCGGCAGAGTTTGAGGAACATTTTATTAAAAAGCAGTCACCTGCAGAGATTTCCAAATCCAATGCCCGGTAGCAGTCTCCCAACAAACTGATTGCTTTTATAAAGCCACTGAACAACAATCCAAATAATAATACACTCACAACCCCGTTAGAAGACTGCAGTCTTCCTCTCAGCAGCACAGCTAGTGTCTCTCTGTGCGAACGGCCAATGAGAGCACTTCTACACATGAAGCAACTGCACATAACTCTGTACAACACCAGAGAGAACACTAGAACTCTGTACAACACCAGAGAGAACACTAAAGACTAGGGATGCTAATTTGGAATTTTTTTTTTAAAACCGATAACCGACCCTCGTTAACCGATTATAAACCGTTAACTGATAAGATTAGTGCGTCAGCTGCAGCGTACGTGTACAGCGTGTTGTTTCTTATGGTTCCTGGATATGAGGATACTTTCAGATAGCAATCTCTGATTGGAGTTTCATTGGTGTTGGTGCAAGAATAGAAACCAAACCAATAGAAAATCAAATTGTCAATAGTTTTCAAGTTCAGATAGTTCTTATGGAAAGCTGTGGATCATCCAGAGTAACAAGGAGGGACATTGTGTCTGTTTGGTATCACTCTAAAATGATAAATTGGTGAGACCAAAAAAAAAAAAAGACATCTGAAGACGTAGTCTTGGGCTCTGGAAAATTTAAAAGAACTTCCCTTCAGGCGTCCGTGAGATATTGCCTTCACGAGAATGGTACGGACGGAAAACATAAAGCCTCCGGCCACGGCTTTCGCCGGTGCAGGGGCATAATAAAACCCAAACTATCTGCATGCAGATGCCACTACAGGAAATTGAGAAGAATATTGTACACTTGGGTTAACTGTTATTTTCAGTCTGAACAGGCTCTCAGATCTCTTTGTATTAAAGTATTATTGGAGCAAAACACCTGAGCACAAGTGACAGTAGAATTTGTAGTTGTAGAAAATAGTCCCACATGTGTATGAGTAAATTCGTCACAGAGAAAAAATGCTTTAGGAGTTGCAAACTTGTAGAATATTTTTCTCTCCCACATTCACAACACGACAGTTACACCTTCTCAAATTCTTCATTGCAGGTGCACAAATCCTATTCTACAAATCGCAAATTGAGAAACCTGCACGCTCACATTTTTGCAGTGACTATGATGCACAACACATTCACACTCCCGTAACAGAACAATGCGAAGGAACGGACAAAGTTTGCACATCTGCAAATCAATATGTGAATTCATGCAATGAGAGCTGCACATCTGTACAGTATTTTCTCACAAATACAGATTTTTCTTGGATATTTTTAAAGCACAAACACAAGTCAATAAGTACGACTGCTCCAATCTGCCGCTACGAGTCTACAATACTGTCTTTTTGCTCACAAATGACAAGTTCTGTGTGCTCTCACTTTTGCACCACATATCTCTGTGAAATGTGGAGCAAAAGTGATTTGTGTACCTGTAGAGTCAGAGGCGGACACTCCTGTCTAGCGTGGGCTAAATTCAGTCAGCTGTAGTTGGTTTAGCCGGGTTAATCAAGTTCAATGGACAACCATTTATTTCAAAGTGTATGCCGACACTATTAAACTGAGGTACGGGTATAGCGGTGGATACACTTCAAACATTACATTTACGACGGCATCACCTGAATGTGTTGATTAAGATATTCCTTTATTAGTCCCACGGTGGGGAAATGTGATTAGCGGAACGAAACAAAATCAGACTCGTCTGCGAGTTCTTCTCCCCACAGCGTTCAGGCAGCCTCCCACTGCAGATTCAGACCGTGCCAAAGCTAAATGGTAAATGGACTTGCATTTATATAGCGCTTTTCTAGTCTTCTGACCACTCAAAGCTCTTTACACTACATGTCAGCATTCACCCATTCACACACACATTCATACACTGATGGCAGAGGCTGCTAAGGTGCCAACTTTGCCCATTAGGATCTAATCTAAATACTCATTCACACCCCGATGGCTATGCCTTCGGGAGCTATTTGGTGCTAAGTGTCTTGCTCAAGGACACATCGACATGTGACCCGGGGATCCAACGCGGGCATACACCGATTACATTGCCAGACCTGCTAACCCTGGACAAAGTTTTTGATCACTTTGGCAACCTACAGTAGATACGAATCACTGTCGTTCGCACAATGAACTAAATACAATTAGTCTAGTACTGTACGATTAACGGCCCCGGGGAATGGCGAGGTCCGGCCGAGGGGTGCAACAAAGCTCATGGCCAGAACCGAGAGCCACTTTTGATTTCAATGGTGGACATCGGAAGACAATTTCGATCCATTTACCAATTTAGGATCAAAATCGTGACAGCCCTATTGAGTGTGTTTGTAAAACACACAAAAAATGTCTTCCAACACAACTGGAGTCATTATCTAGGAAAAGGGAACAACACAAATCTGACTGCTGAATAAGAAATGAAAATGCTTTTGGAATGCTACATAGCAGGTATTTGATAGATCAGCACTTAGCCCTTCACAAATCTCTATCCCAGAAGGAAGGCAAGCACAATTTGTTTGAGTTTCACTGTTGGGATTTCTTGCGTTCTCATCTTCAACGTAACTCATCACCTCCACCTGGTGGTGCAGGTTGTAGAGGAAAAAATGATCATTTAGTGTATAACCTTTGTATTAAGTGTGATTCTCTGTGTTATACTGTTTTGTAGAAAGCATGACTGGCTCCCTTTCCACTGAACTACACTCAAACCCCTGATACTGTAAATGAACTGTCCTTTTCTATACAATGCCTGATCTGTATAAATGATGTAAGGATGAAATATAGTCTAGCCTAAACATTAACTCTTCTCTTTTATGTCTGAGACAGAGTGTGCCTTCATTTATAGTATGTAATCAAATCAAATGTAACCAATGTAACCATTGACTCTTTGTTCTTATGCATATAAAAACCCTGGTGAGGATGCACTCGGCATCGATTCCTCGGCAGTCGCTGACTGTCACTTTAGAGGTTTTGGTCCTTTTGCGCGAAAGCTTAATAAATGTACAAAGATACATTTCTCTTTGTTGGTCTCCCTTATTCAGTCAATTTCCACCACACAGGTCAGACCTCCACCCACAGCAATTGACCTGGTGTATGTACCCAGCACCACATTTGGCAGCCTTTGAAAACATGCTGCATTCCATTTTGAACCAAGTATCTGGAGCCCTAAAGCTTACAGCGAGCCAGAATGAGCCTCAGAACTAATTCTGTTTTTTGTTCAAAAAAGCCACGGCATCAGAACTTCTTTTGGACCCGTCACTTCTTGATATGTGGCCCAGAGTTTGTCTGCGATGTCTAATTTTGGAGTCAACATACAGGTGAATGCAAATCAACTGCAGCGCTATCTGGTGGTTCAGTCTATGCTGGACCCTTATAGCTTCATTCCCACCCCATTGATCCACGGAACACTGTTTTATAGCCACGTTGCGCACTGTGCATTGTTGGCTGTGTAGTAGCCAGGCAACAGAGGAACAATAGATTACAAAGGCGCCCGTCAGCAGGGGCTGAACCACATTAATCCATCCATCCACCCCTCCTCTCTCTTCCTCGCCTAGTGCTCCCTCCTTCTTAACATCCTCCCTCCCTCATCCCCTTTTCTTTTTACCTCCTCTTCTCCCCTTCTTTGACCCCCTCATTCTTACAACAATAGAAGGGAAAATGCTGAGTGTCAAGAACAAATAAAGGAAAAGAAATCTACAAGCTGTGGACAGTACAAGTCAATATTTCAAGATACAAGCATGAAATGAATTCAGTGTAATCCGCCTGGCTGTGGTTATGTTTGCATCCGAGCCTGGTGTGAGACTGAAACGGTGTGTGCTTACAGCGACAGGGTGAATATATTATTCTGGAAGCTATGTGTTAGCACGTCCGAAGTTCATGCAAATCACCTTCTGCTGTGAACGGGGCTCTGGGTTTGCACTGGAGAAGAGATGGGATGTTTTTTTCAGTGTCCTGCTGACAGGAAGGATTTGTAAAGGATATGGTGGTGTTGGGTCTACACATAAGGTCTGGGGGATCTGATCTGAGTGTGTCTATGTTTGCATTTGTATGAAACTGTGCTCTGCAAAACAAAATTCTTGAATTTGATTCCTTGAGGGGGGTTGATCATTTGTTACCTCAAGGTCTAGCAAGGAGGTTGTTTTCACCGGCCTTGGTTTGTTGGTTTGTCCGTTTGGAGGACTACTCCAAAAGTCCACGATGGATTTGAATGAAATCTTTTGGAGGGGTGGGGTTTACCAATTACAGTTGAGTTCAACCAAAGCACATTTGGTGATTGTTGGAAAGAGTAACGATGACGGATTGGTGAGTTTTACTTTGTTTCCAGTTTGAATGAAGTGTTTTACGATGCTCCGCTACGTACAGCTGATCGCAACATTAACTAAAATACATGTGGATGATGGCGCAAACTGAACGGAGTGGGGGGGGGGGGGGTCTGCGCTCTACGAGTTCTAGTTTAAATATGTTTCACCAGTCTGCTGTGAAAAAGGTTTATTAAGCAAAACTGGCATTGGCATTCAAAAGTTGTCTGTGGACTCAGATCGTAGTGCTCTGGTATTATATCGGAAGATACCCTGAGACGAGGTATCACGACAGAAACAATTATACAGCTTTTATTTACTCAGTGTCTCATCAAGATCAAGATCCCTTTTGCAAGAGAGTACAACAGATGAAAAGAAAGACAAACATAGCCAGACACAACAAAAGGAAGTTCAGCCTACGGCGGCAACTGTTGTTTGGGCTATAAAATGTCAGAAAATGATGAAAAATGTAGATCAGTGTTTCCCAAAGCCCAAGATGACGTCCTCAAATGTCTAGAACATAAACCACAACATATTCCCATTTAAGTAGCTGGAATCAGAGAATTTAGACTTTTTTTTCTTAAAGCATTACTCAGACCGATTAACCAATAACAAAATAGTTTTCGATTAATTTAATAGTTGACAGCGAATGGATTAATCTATTAATTGTTGAAGCTCTAATTCAGCCAAAGACCCAATCATGGACACGTTGGAAGTTAAAAGTTGGTTAAAATCAGCCAGTGTGATGAACACATTCAAGTTTTAGAATCCTCTGTAATCCATTCCATTTCAAAAAAGTACAAAGTAGTGGAAGACAGTCTGTCCAGGTTCAGTGTTTCCCCAAGGGGTAACTACAGTTAAACAGGCCTGACATCTGTTTTTATATTAGAGAAGAGAAGTGAGGTATTGAGGCCGCTTCTGCCGGATACCTTAAGAAATTCAAATGATAGGATCTAGTCATCTTCTTGTTGCTATGAGGACACTGTAATGAAACGCAAAGCACAATGATGAACTGCATCGTGTTGTGCTGCATGATACAAAATCAAGATGAGAAACCATGCATGAGTAAAGCACATCCACAAAGTATCTGATACAGCATCCAACTCTAAAGCAAGGAATCTCTGTCCGTCTGTTCCTCTGTGCGTTATCCGCATACCTCAAGAACCGTTCGTCCGATCAACTTCACACTTGGCGGGTGCGTTGCTGGGGACCCAAGGAGGTGCAGTGTCGATTGACAACACTGCAAGCAGCAATACCGGGAGCCTACCGGAAGCCAAGCAAACGTTCCGAACAGCCGTGGCTCATTGACTGCTGTTCACTTTACAGCTGGACTCCTCTTCACTTTCCGTGAGTCCACATAGCGGTTAGCCAACTGGAAGCAGAATCCAACCAGAGGGTGTTTCACTGGTGTGACCGTGTGTGTGTGCGTTTCCTCCGTGAGTAAGACGGTATTTCCCCGGTGTCAGACTTGATACTAACTTATAACACTAATAACGTTACCGCCAGCAAAATACCTCTTTAATCTATGCTCCACTTTATAACCACAGTAGTGATGTAAAAGCAAGCGACTAATACGCCCATTAGCCCGTTACCTCCGAGATGCATATTCTCTAAGTGCTTTGGGGCCGTTGGTAAGTCATTTCGGGGGTCCAATGACTTAGAATAGTAACATAATTCATTATTTTTCATATCTAGACATTATAGTACATCTATAGCTGTCAGGGGCCCTTTTAGTTGGGGCCCCAAGCAGTTGCCTGCCTTGTTTAATGGTAGTCTGCCCCTAGTGTTTTTTCCTATGAGCCAGAGTGTATTTCACCGGTGTTTCTGACCACCAGTAGTCACAAATTGGGTGCTTTAAGCAACTACGTCATGGCAGGTGTATTGCTCAGGACCCAAGGTAAGGCAGTGTCGAGTGTGAAGTTGTTCGTATGAGCAGTTCTTGAGAAAGCTGCAAGCAGCACCACCACACCATTCTGAACAGGCATGTTTTCAACTCATATTTGATCAGCGCTGCCTCGTTTGATTAGAGTTCACGAGTGATGGACAGCTGCTCAGAGACGGCAGACTCCAGCTGGGCACATGATTGTTTTCAGATTACCTGTCTCATGCACTACTGTCAGGATATAGTGACCGTTTTAGAACGGTTCGCTCCGTGTCTACCCACTGCAGCTTTACGTGGCTACAGCGCAGCATGGAGGAAAGGAAGCCCCCAGGAGATGCTTCAAATGAAAAGAGAGGATCAGGTTTAATCTAATACATTGACTCACAGCAGAGGGCAGATGGGAAAGAGAAGCGGCAAAAGACAATGGTTTCGCATTGCACAAATCGATTGCAATTAAATTCCACAACCTCTTTGCAAAAAAAACATAAAGTCACACAAACCTGGGCGAACACACACTCGCAGCCTTGAAATGTCCAAGGCAGTAATTGAATTATCAAGCATTCAGTGCTCAGGCTCTATGCAGCAGAGAGAGGAGAAGAGAACGAAGTGCTGCAGAGAAAACCTGAGAGCCAATCCTCCCAGCTCCATTCAGACAAACTGTGCTGTGAGCTTTTCGCTGCGGTTACTGGGTTCTGTAGTTACTGCTGCTAGGTTTTCAGTTCATTGGAATCAGAGGTAGGAAAGCTACTCAAGAGTAGAGGTATACACGGGTTGTGTCTAGAAGGTAATCTCATTAGACATGTATATTTCTGTAGTATCATTAAGGTTTCTTCATCACTGACAGATGAGCTGGTCTGTAACCTGTATCTACCTGACATACAGGTGTGGCTCATTATCTATCAGCGAGGATCAAAACACAGATAAAAACAAAGCATTACACATCACCTGGGCGGTGAACCTGAGAGTGTTGTGGGCAGTTGACTGAAGCCCGATTACTGGCAGCTTGTGCGCCACATAATTAGAAGAGATGCCATGTTTATGTCTGGTCAGCTTTACTGTACACAGTGGTAATTACAGAAATGACTCAGGGAATGGTAAAAGGCTCTGATATCTCCCCATTGATGCCAAAATGTGTTGACACAGAGTTATTTTCTACAGCGGAGAACATTGGTGTAATTTGATTTGTGGAAATGTCCACAGATTAATGGGGAGCAACCCTTTCAAAATAAAAGGATGTACACCTTTTAAGTAGGTCTAAGATGTTGTTGCCGGTCAGGAAGGTAGACATGGAATTAAGAAGGCATTCAAAATGGGCTTAATAAAAATGCTTCATCAATAGTCTCTTTGGTGGTTTTGTGACTAAATTAAAATGCAGAAATGTTCCCTAATTTATTTTTGATCCTCAGGCTTTCCGCCAGTGGATCGCAAGTCTGGCAGCCCGCCGGGCCTAAGTTGACTCCCCGAAGGGCCTAATCATCAGAGAGTTCTGTATCTTTAAGATGGTTTTAAACTAAAATGTGTTATACGAGTAGCAAACTTCTTCAAGGACTGACTCAGTGCGTAGGTTGTGTTGTCTTAACGTTAGCGACAGTTGGTGTGAGCTGTCGGTTAAGAAATGCTACAACTCCCTGGCCAACTTCCTGGGTCCTGCTTGTCACCAGCAGATTACATTGCAGGGGTTAGCCCTGAAGTTAGCCCTGAAGTTAGCCCTGAAGTTAGCCCTGAAGTTAGCCCTGAAGTTAGCCCTGAAGTTAGCCCTGAAGTTAGCCCTGAAGTTAGCCCTGAAGTTAGCCCTGAAGTTAGACACAACGGCGGCTCCTCCGAGTCCAACCTCTGACAATTGACAAGTGACAATTAACAACAGAGCCAAATTTAACAGACAAGGAATAATAATCATGTCCTCTTGGTCACACGATGACAACCTGAAGTCAAATTTAATATCTACATGTTTTGGAATACTGAAGTTTAAAATGAATGTAATTATTAAGGTCTGCGTTACAAACTGGAGAAATCCAGTTTGAAAGATGAGGGGGGTTATTCAAAACCATACTATGGAGCTGCATCATAAGAAATGTAGGCTCCAGAGATATTGTTTCATAAATAAACAATACCTCTCTGAAGTTTTATAAAAGTGTAAAAATGAATAAAACTAGCAAAACTTAAATTCAACTATTCAACTCTGATAAGTGTACACCGTCTATGCTGTGTCTGTATGGATTAACACAGAACTCATATGGAGTTCCATTCCATTCCATTACACTGGGCTTCTCTAACAGCAACATGTGACTGGTAATGCTTTCTATTGATTGATTTATAAAGCCTGTATCATATATCACATTACATATTACTGATATTATAACACAACTGAACTAATAGGTCAATTTAAAACCATGTTAACCAACTAGTCTACTCTTCAATGTAACTGATTACAACTGTGTTCAGATTTTGTCTGTTTGTTTTCTTGTTAATTATTTGTGTGTGTGTGTGTGTGTGTATTTATTCAGATTTAACTGTACTCTGGACATCAACTGAAAATGAGGGAATGTCCTCAATGATTCCTTTAGATTTAAATAAAAGTTAAATGAATGAATTACGTCTAAAGTCACCAACAACAATATCCAGCTCGTCTCTACCAGAACCAGAGTCAGAACACACCGCAAAGACTACAGCCGACGGCCGACTACCACGTAAGGTTGTGAGCCTGTGAGATGAAATACCTCTCCATACCAGCATGTGGCGGTAGTCTTTAGTCGTCATTCAAAAAGGGAAACCAGAAAACCCTGGATACACAAGCCGTTGTTATGATACGTACATGAAATAAAGCAGCTTGTGCCGACCATTTCCACTCTCGCTCACCACTTAGCTTCATTCCAGATGCTCATGTCGCTGTGAAAATATCTGTGTGTTGGATGAAGATGAAAAATGAGAAGAGTCTTCTCACTGTTGACTTTACTCAGTGGCTTGCCTTTCCTCACTTCCATTTCTCTTCTCATGCACTGATTTGCTGAAGCTGAACAGCCAATGAGAATGATTTCCCTCAGCGACGGGCTCCGCCACCGTGCAACATGTTGAATCGGCCAAAAAGCCTCCGACACGGGCAGACTAGAGCCAACGGTGCTGGACACACCACAACAACTAGGCCGACAGACGCTCACTGGCGGCCCTAAGTTGGCCGACGGCCGACCGTCAGCTTGGCGTGTCAGAGCCTTCACATTACGGCGATGGCATACTAAATACTGGCTCCTTTAATGTTCTGTCTAGCTACGACAACGGCCCAGGCTCACTTAAGGTGGGCTGACCTTTAAGGTGGACCAGCTTTTCTCATTTAGTGACGAGCCACTCCTCCAAGTTTTGTTCAGCTTTATACCGTATATATATACCGTATATATATATACCGTATAGTAGCCTATACTCGGTGAAATGTCAGGAAGGATACCGCCCAAGCCAATTGACCAAATGTATATGTGACACAAAAAGGCAATGTATTATTTTGTCCAGTAAAAACATGTCTCCATCGACCCGTCCCCTTGGTCAGGGAGTCGGAAAGTGAATGTTGGACCCTGATGAAGAGCAGTGTTCTCATAAGACAAGATAGGAAGGGTTTTTTCTTGAGAGTCGGGGGTGGGTGGGGGCGAACAAAGTCAAACTGTGATGACATCATTTCAATAGGGCTCCACTTCACAGGATACTATCTAAAACCTGGATGAGGGGAATACAATTTCAATAACGCAAATAGTGTACATCTTCAAGCGCTTAGAAAAGCATCGTCCCCCGAGAGAAGTGAGGTGTCTGTGACAGTTTGGAACAAAGTCCTGTCTTCAGGCTCCACAAATATAAAAACAAATCCAAGTTCAACATGAGGCACTTGAATAAGAATCACAATGTTCAGTGGTTTGCTTTCCCTGGGATCTGGAAGAGCGCCTCTGTTTCACATTTCCAATGCCTGTCCTGAATGAAACAACAGTTTCCAACTCAAGTGACTGAACTGTCACCCAGCTCACATCACAGCCTCACTTCAACTGCAACCAGGACGCCTCGGAACTTCACAAACCTTTTGAGGAACACTTCTCCCCTGTAGATGTAGCTGCTGTCAAGTCCGTCCAACGAGCACAAATAACTAACTGAAAGGGATTTTTAAATTACGAAACACAGGCAGAGACGCAACTTCACAGAAACTTCTCTCCACGCAGAAATAAAACATCAGTGGGGCAAATCTCCTCTTCTGAACATGAAGAGTACTGTTCACAAAATCACTCCATCAGGTAAAGTTACATTACTCTAACTGCTTTTTCAGTAACACAAACTAAACAGAGGACTGATCTCCCTCCAGATATTAGAGACATGTTAAAAAGGGTCTTGTTGTCTCAGCAGGAATCTCTCTGACCTGTCAGAGGAGGATCTTTCTCTCTCCTCTTCCCTCTATTCCCTCTCCTCTTCCCTCTCTTCCCTCACCACTCTGCTGCTCTGTAGCCGGTCTGTGAGAGTTGGTGGAGCTTCTAAACTCCGACAACGGTGGAGCAAATGTTCGATTTGCCCTTAACTTTGTAAAACTGCCGATATTAAATATCTTCACAGTTGATTTCTCACCTCAAAAACTTTCAGAAGTGAATTTTTGGCTGCTGTTGTAACCGTAGCGGTCCAGTGCTTTGCATCGTGGGATACAGTAGGCGAGGTAGACTGGTCCGATGCAGACTGGAGATTCTTTTTCCAAATCAGTACGACATCCGGATATTTTTGGCATACTGGAGACTTTGCTTTTGTTCTCATACTACATACTACATTTTGGCATTTATTGCATCTCCATTGTACTCTCCATGGTAATATAGTTTAGTTTACTCACCATGGATTCATATTCCTTAGCTTCTTACCTTTCAAAAGGAGCCCAGATATATATGCATCTAAGCGTTATGGTTGAGGAGCTAGTCTGGGTTTATTTCAGGTGTTTTCTTTGGAGGGAGAGGTTTGGGGCTTCACAGGTTAATACAAACATTAGAGCACAACTTTGGCTAAATCATTCACAGAAGTGAAATTAACGATGCAATTCAGAATCTCTGGTCCGAGTATGAGTGGCTGATCATGACTAAGAATCTGGTCAAGCATAAAAATGTCAACTTTGAGTGCTTCAGGTATCAAGTATTTCTTACAGTCAAATGTTTGGCAGTGACTTATTTGATCTTTGTGTCAGACTGAAAAGGGTTTCAGTTTTTAATAGAACTATTTTGAATGCAAAGACACATCTCTATGTGGAATGATCTTTTTTTTCATCCTGCAGCTCTGCTATCATGGTGTTACTTCGTCTGTAGTCTTCATCTTGCACATGCTCACACGTACAAAGACACTGGACAGAGTACGTCCACATTGAGCATCTTTTTCTCTCTGTTTCAGCCCTGCTTCCAGACTAAAACTGCGTCCCCCCCCCATAAAGGAGCTTTTTGTCTCTACAAAAATAAGAAATGTTTGCTTTTTTTACAGGACAACACTATTTTAATATTTAGCTGGAACAGTGACTAGTCACATAATTGTCGAGGGACACTACAGGCCCTTTATTGCGTTTCACTGATGGATTATATCCTTGATGAAGATCCGAACGACAAACACATGAATGATGTCTTTAATAAAAAATGAGGCGTGAGTACAGCGCCTCATCTTCCATGACTGCTCCTCCCCCGACCAACAACAATTTCATTCACCTAAGACTTTCTATTATCTACTCTACAAGCAACACCTTGGTTAATGTGCAGTCACTTGAACACATCACACCTCTCTCTTCACCCCAGTCGTGCATTGAATTAATTACTTTTATCACCATGGCAACCACAATCTCCACAAACACATTGGCTGGTATTGAGCTTTTTCCACTCCACCTCTCTTTACCATAGACCCATTTGTGTCTTTTCTAAGGGGGGGAGGGGGGGGGGTCGTCACATAGAAGTGGTGTATATTATCTGAAAGCTGGGAACCTGAAGATTAATTTGAGATGCTGCTCAGCTGTCAAGTTGTTCTAGTAATAAATCAGATTGAATAAATCATTTATCACACAGATTTGGTGATGAATTTAACCATTTTTTACCACTCCAGAATTGATAACAATGATCAATAATTCCTCTAAAATACCATATGAGACACCAAGACTAAGGAGGTTAATAATTAACCATTTAACCGATTGATTATTCGGTTATATAATTTTATATATATAACCGATTAATTAATCGGTTATATATTAATATATATATATATATAATTATTATATAAAATGAATATTAATTAATTAAAAAGCAAAACTCAGAGGAGCGGCTCGTCACTTTAAGGAGAAAAGCTGGTCCACCTTAACAGTCCACCTTAAGAGGCGGAGCCGGAGTTGCAGGATACAGGAAGTCGGCTTCAGTCTCCGGCTCGCTTGAGCGGAAGAGTTGTAGTTTCGTAGCATTTATTCACCGACAAATAAACTGAACACACACTGCTACACCTACGATCACAGCTAGAACGCCACCAACAACCTCGCACTCACCGCCAACACACACACGGTCTGTTGGAAACTCGCTAAAGTTATGCCGCGCTGCTGACGCCAGAGCTGCAGACGCCAGAGCTGCAGACGCTAGAGCTGCAGACGCCAGAGCTGCAGACACTAGAGCTGCAGACTCCAGAGCTGCTAACGGAGCACGAACACACACAGTTTGTCGGACACTCGCTTTCGTCACAACATCGAAACAAACATGCAAATGAATTCCTAATGAAGTTCTCTTAGTTTTGTATTCAACATAGTTCAATACCTTATTAACTCTATGAAATGTACTGAAACAAAATGGATGGGACACAAAAAGACAACTGATTATTTTGGTAAAACATCTGCTTGACCGGTGGATGTTTTTCATCTACTTCTGAAAGACAGTTAAGTGGACGGAGGGAGCCGGCGCCCTCAAGGAGTGGAAGAGGTGAAGCTTAGAAACCCTAGTATTGTTTTTTTATCTTAATTCTAATTAGTATTATTACACGGTGGACACCTGCTGTATTAGCAACTGTTCTTTTCAAGTTTGTTTCTGCCATTTCATTTTTCCTTTGATAAGACTAATGAATATTCTGCAACAAAAGGAACAACATGACCTCTACATCATGTACAGTATTGGGCTTTTCTAAAAACACTGTATGCCATCTGAGGCTTTTCGACTGTATTGGAAAGTGTCTGTCAGGGAGGATGTGAGGGGGTTTTCTGCAGTGCAGGCTTCACCAGAAGGCAGCATTTCTGATGAAAAACAAGACACACAGGTTCACCTGTTTACCTTAGAACCAGCAGCACCACTGGCCAGAATGATACAGACCGACCCTGCACTCAGTCACTGGACCGACCCTGCACTCAGTCACTGGACCGACCCTGCACTCAGTCACTGGACCGACCCTGCACTCACGTGCGGCAGCAATCATTTTCTCTTCCATCTCAATGATTGCGAGGTGAACCACAGAATAAGCACAAAGCTACACTGTAAAGGCTACAAGGTATTTTACCCTGTATATTCCTATTTGAATGGCCAATTCAGTGCAATGCTAAATGGTGTTAGCCTTGCAACAGAGGTTTTTTACCATTTTTACCACGACTATCATTCGTTTTTTGAAGTTCTTTGTGGTGTAAACCCTTCTGTGTGAGGGGAGTTGTGTCATTCAAGTGAGCGAGTAAAAGGGAGGCTATGGTGGTCACTGACACAGCCATACACAGCCATGTGCACTTAATAAGCTGTCTTTTTTAAAAGCTTGCTTTATTGGTATGTCTAATATATATATTAGGGCTGCACCATTTTCAATTATTCTAATATTATTTACACTGATTTTGCAATTGCTGTTTGATTTGCGATATTAGAGGGAATTCATTTTTACATCATTATTATTAAAAACATATTAAAATGATAGAATGTGATGTGTAGGCCAGGACATCTCTGCAGCTCCAAAATATTGAATTTAATTTGGTATCTTGGTACACAGTTCTCCTTTAACAAAATATTGTGATTTTAAAAAGAAATACTGCGATTTGAAAATTGCAGTAGGCCATATTGCGATTGCGATAAAAGTTTGATTAACTGTGCAGCCCGAGTGCACATATCGTTTTTTTGTATAAGCATATTGAAACAAATGTACAATTTTAGAGAATCTTACATTCATACAGTCAAAAGGAAAGCAAATATACCAACATACATACACACCCACCCATGGGCCTACATGTTACTGTCCACACATTGCCCTGCCCCCACTGCGTTCCTTACATCGGTTTATGTGACTTGATTCCCCTTCATTTAGTGGGACCTTTCAGCTCCCTGAGTCATTTCCATAGGTCATGGCCCCACCTACCCCATCTACCCTACCCCCATCCACCTCCATAATGGCCAGTCCTTTGTCCATACCAGATGTGCTCTCTGCACTGTGTGTGTGTGTGTGTGTGTGTGTGTGTTTTGGGTGAAGGGGCCCGCTGCAGAAAGGCTGCTATCTGCCTTGCTGAATTGTTTGTCCTTGCAGGTTGAAGCTGGAGCCAAAGCTCAGCGACGTGGTGTAAACCAAGCTGTGGCTCACACTATAACAGATACAACACACTGTCCTTGACACTGGGCAAACATGAGATCAATTGCCAGTTTGGACAGGAAACCAACGGAGTGCAGAGGTAGCGTGGAAAGGCCTGAGAGGGATGTAAAGCAACACGCCACACTTTCACTACAATCTGATTATCAAACCAAAAAACATCATGTGCTGAAAACGTTGAAAGTGGATGTAGCACACTTGGTTGGCGTTGTGTTTCCTGTGTGGTGTTTGCAGAACACTTGGACATAAGCAGTATTTGCTGACAACTGCATTGACTGCAACTCGTGTCCTATGAAAACAGTGTATGCCGTGCAGCCTGCCCGTTTTATCACAAAAGATGAAATAAAAACCGAGGCACCGTTTTGTTCCTACCATACAGATTGCAAGTGGGAGGAGAGGAGAAGGCAGTACATCTGTCTGAGCTGCTGGTCTTATAAATATGCAGCAGCCTGATCTAAAAGGTTAGACAGCCAGCACCCTGGCAGCTGCTCCTACCCAGACAGCGCACGCCCCCCCATGCACACACACAGTCAGTTAGGATAGACAGTCCAAGGTAGAGCCCTCAATCAAGGAGTCCAACTAAATAATCACCCTCATCATCTTCCAAATGTCCTTCACCGTTTCCCATCACATGATGACTTCACTAAACAGCATTTCTCTTCGTATAAAGCTGCCAGCTAGACAGGACAAGGCTGCCTCTGTTACTGCAATGAGGCTCTGCTTCAATGCAAGCCAGTCCACTCCATCAGAGGATACTCCAACTCCTCACCGTAGTGAGGAGGGCTGGGTTTCTACCTGTGTATGGACCACATGGGTGGAGACAGATTCAATGGAGTGAAATGTGCCACCCAGCAGAAAACACTCTCCAAAGTAGACGCATCTGAAAACATGACATCATTATATATTATGACATGGGTAAATGGTTAATGGACTTGCACTTATATAGTGCTTTTCTAGTCTTCTGACCACTCAAAGTGCTTTACACTACAAGTCAGCATTCACCCATTCACACACACATTCACCCACTGATGGCAGAGGCCGTCATGCTAGGAGCCAACCTGCCCATCAGGATCTGATCTAGATACTCATTCACACACCGATGGCTCAGCCTTTGGGAGCAATTTGGGGTTCAGTGTCTTGCTCAAGGACACTTCGACATGTGATCGGAGGAGCTGGGGATCGAACCGCCGACCTTCCCGACTGGTGGACGACCTGCTCTACCAAATGTATGCAGAACTGCAGGTACAACCATAGAATTCCTGTTCAATACGGCGATTTGTGTTCTGTTGTGCTTAAGCTAAATAACTAATTTAATTTGAACACTTAATTATTGTTACACACCCTAAGAAGGGTTCTTCTTTGTTCACTCTTCCTTTTTCTGCCTTCAGTTTGTTTCTCCAACAGTCATCTGGTGTTGCAGTTGGTGGATTACACTGACAAACAAACGTGTGGCTTCCCGTTTCAATCTAGAGACGGGGCAAATGACGACACAGGAACTCTAAATGAGTTTCATCTTCACTCATTTGAACACATCCCGATAGCGTTATAATTCACCTTCGCCCAATACTCATTCAGCTTGAATGCATCATAATGCAAGTTAATGCAACTTCCATTAACATTAGCCGTTAGCTCCGTTATAAGCAGGACTGTGCTAGGAGAAAGACCCTGTGTTGTCGGCAGACGAGCAAGCAGAGGGTCTCTCAGATGACTCTGAGCAGCATCCTGGGAATGAGTTACAATAGAAGTGTCTGATTTAGTTAGTTCTTCCAAAGGATTTTAAGGTTGTTCCTCCTAGTTTGGAATTGCAGTTGTGACAAATTGTCAGCTTTATGTCTCCTTCACTCAAGCTGAAAAACTTCAACACCGTCATGTGTGTGGCTGCGATGTTACTGTCTGTGCCGTTAAAAACCATAATGCGGTACGTGTGTAAAAACGGCCCAAAAAACAAAACAAATCGGAAATATGTGAGTGATCAGCCGGTCACCGCGATGCATCTCTAGTAAACATTGGTTGATTAAGATAATGAATATGAACATCATCGAGTCACGCCCGAGATGGACCATCTCTGTAGTCGGGCCAAAGTACGCCCGACCCGCCTCCGCGCTAAGGATGCACCGATCCAACTCTTTCAGTCGTGATACCGATAGCGATACCTGGGCTTTGCTTTACCGGTGCACCACATTGCTTTCCAAACTTTGTATAACAAAATGTGACCAATAAATTCATAGATATAAATGTATTGAATTGTTCTTTATTATTAAAATAAGAAATCCTACACCAGCAACTCGGTAAAGAAATCTTCAAAATGAACAGGAATCACAATTCATGTGTAAACCTTTTGAATGCAGCAACAGACTGGTCCAAACTGAAACAGGAATTCAAATGCCAGTAAATAGTATAGAAACATAAATTGAATAGATCTGCCCCATTGTCATCGATTTCCTGATTATGCTGCTTCATAATAAAAGCGATTAAATGACTAAACAACGGAGGACTGTTATGCTGCGCACCTCACTCCGACACAAGTAAAGTAATAGATCACTTGGCTTTCAGCAGAGTGCCTTCAATCAGTACATATGGCAAAGACAGTGCAAAGCCTACCAGTTTCTTTGTTACCTCATTTACACAAATGCTGTTTACCTCAGGACTTCTTCAAACTAGAAGTATGAGGGTGTTGCCAACATTTTGGAAGTAGTCTACAAAGATTAATACTTGGATTTATTAGTCATTCTAATTCTTATTCCCGTCCGATATGAACAAGCGTAACTCTGGCCTCTGACTAAATCGAATCAGCGGTGGAGCCTGTGATTCCCTGGCCTCTCCATGAGGGAGAGCAGAGTGGGGGGCCATTCACTAACGCGTTGGTGCCTTTGAATCCGACGGCCACTGACATGGCTACAACCTCTCAAATTAGTCGTGGTTCCTTGGGCCGGGACAACGGGCGTCCAGGGTCGCCCGCATGCCTGGCATTCCTCCACTGCTAGTACTGACAGCAGCAACACACAGAAAAACCAAGCTACACCAGCATCTGGTAGAAGCACGCGCAACAGACACAAATATGGCACATATGGGGGGGACGGTGCAGATGAAAGTAAGCGCACAATTTGGACTTTCAGTGGTTTCTGTGGAATGTGTTGCAGTATCAGTATCAAGATGAAACACAGCACAACATATCTGTTGAACCCTCGAGAAGAGGAAGCCGAGCTCCCACTGTGGCCTTGATGAAAAATAAAGTCACATGACTATTGCCTCACTGGAAAACATCCCTTCCTGATTTGGTTCCGTTTTTTCTGAACACTCTGCTTTCATATACACTTGGGCTATAGACCCCTTTTAGTAATTTATTAGTTTTTTTTTGCAAATTGCAGTGTACAGTAACATCCCTGGAGCATTCAATGAATTTAATGCATTCATTTTTAAGTTGTAAAGTATAAAATATGAATGACTGGCCGTGATCCTCAGCAGAGTTGCATTGAGTTGTAAAAAAATGCTAAAAATAAGAATGCTAACATCTGATCACCAGTAACAGAAAACAAAGGCTGTGACAATACAATCTAAGCTGTATATCATCAAATGTAGGCTTTCTTTCAGCCTGTTGATCATCAGTCCAGCTGAGACAGCAGAAACAGTCACGTTAGAAAGGAGAGAAGTGTATTCTAATGACGCGTTTCAGCACATGCCTTGTGTCATTTCCTGTTCATTTCTTGCAATTCAAACTACCAAAACATTGCAACATCCTCTTTAGTACATAGAGTATACTTTGCAGTATGACAGTGGGACACACTGTAGGATATATACCTGCCTAAATCCCTAGTTATTTCAAGAATTTCATGACCAGTAGCAACCCTGGAGCAAGAAGAGCTGAGATAACATCCTAAAGCAATCCGCCCACATCCTCTGCTGTCTGGGACGGTCGGGATTTGGAGTCTCCCTCGACAGTGGCTTGCATTTAACTGAGAGTGCTGACACAACACTCATTCTTTATACCAGCCACTCCAGCTAAACGTGGCCCGTTTACTTACTATGCCTAAAGGGGGGGGCAGGGGAGAAGCACAAGACTGAGCGCAGACAAATGAAAGTGGAGGGTGGGAGGGCTGAGGGAGAAACTAGTGACAGAGCATGAGGACAGATCCTATTAGGCGAGAGGATGACTGAGGCTGGTAGGATGAGGAGAGTAATAGTGACACCACCCAATTTAGCCCACTGCCAGCACTCGGATGTGTGCGGATGCTTTTGTGTGTGTAGTGCGCTGCTGTGTGTGAATGCCGCTGAAGCAAGTGTATGTGTGAGCTGCAGGGGTGTGGTGCTGAACACGGAGAGGTGCACCGTGACATGTTACATCGTCAATGACACCAGGTGATTAAATCCCATCAATCCTTCTGTGAATGTATACACGATCTAATATACTGCCTGGGCATTCATGTGATCTGAAATGTGCGCTGGTGCACTATTTTTTTTCACACCAGTGGATCAGATTATCTGCATTTCAAATATTGGGTCTCTTTTCGGATGTAAATGATGAAGCTCCGACCGTGGACCCACGCCATGACAATCCTATTGCTGGACAAAGAAAGCGGAATTCCCTCCCTTCTTGCGTGTCCTTGAGCCAACATATCAATTTAATAACCAGCCTGCATCCGAGGCAGCGATGGGGTATGTGAGGACACAACCCTGCTTTTGGCATGGGGAGGTTCAGATGAGATCTTTATGTATGCTGTTTGAAAAGCACGCTCCTCCACTCATCTCTCCCCCTCTCTCCCTCTCTCTCTCTCTCTCTCTCTCTCTCTCTCCCTCCACAAAGGAATGTCACACAAAGGAAACGCGTGAGTCAATCGGAAGAAAAACATTATGTACCGTGTGTACCTATGAGAAAAAGCCTTCTCATTCTGTAATGCTAAGCACTGAAACAAAGACCAGCGGACACGGTTCCGTTGCAAAGATGAAAATCTCAGCAGCATATGAGAGCGAGCATGAATGGTTACAGCGGTTGTGACAGGTATAGGGCTAGAAATACCCAATCCAATTCACAAATCTTGAGGGGTAATTTAATACTGCTTATAGGTGACCATAAACAGCCCATTACCCATGACTCAAGAGTCCCCCGAGCGTCTTCAGCAGACCCCCCCTCCCCTCTATTCATCATGAATGAACGAGGATGAGGAGGTCTTTTTGTCTTTATTTGATTGAGATTTTTTGAAAGTACGACAGATCAAAATAGACGTTATCACACACATTAGGTCTCTTAGTTAAAGCAGCATTGAATTAGCACATGTTTGTCTTGAGTCTGGCGCACTGGATGCTCTGTCTACTGTTAACCTGGGATATGAAGAAGTAGACTACTTCACAAACTGTTGAACCTCCGTGTCTACGGGTCAGAGTCCCTCTAGACCTCATGTCCCAACTAATCACTACAAACTGGACTAAACACTAAACCGTCCTTTAGCTACAGTCACAACTCTGTTATAGTTCACCGCTGCTCTAGAGCTAGCAGGTTAACGCTTGCAGGCTAAAGCTAGCAGGCAAAAGCTAGCAGACTAGAGCTAGCAGGCTAACGTTAACTGACAGACAGCTATTTAAACAGCAAGTTAACCCAGCAAGTTAACCCGGGTTATTAACTAACTCATGAAGACAACTAACTACTCTAAATATCAGCTGGAGGGAAAAGTCACAAATTTAATTGGCCACTTTACTCAAATAAAGTCTAAATATGTCCTATTACTAACTGAGCAGTACGTTACTAACTGAGCACTACGTTACTAACTGAGCAGGTAACGTTACTACGTTACTAACTGAGCACTACGTTACTAACTGAGCACTACGTTACTAACTGAGCACTACGTTACTAACTGAGCACTACGTTACTACGTTACTAACTGAGCAGGTAACGTTACTACGTTACTAACTGAGCAGGTAACGTTACCACGTTACTAACTGAGCAGTACGTTACTAACTGAGCAGTACGTTACTAACTGAGCAGTACGTTACTACGTTACTAACTGAGCAACATTACTAACTGAGCAACATTATTACGTTACTAACTGAGCAGTACGTTACTAACTGAGCAGGTAACGTTACTACGTTACTAACTGAGCTTAGGTTACTAACTGAGCAGGTAACGTTACTATGTTACTAACTGAGCAACATTACTAACTGAGCACTACGTTACTAACTGAGCACTACGTTACTAACTGAGCACTACGTTACTACGTTCCTAACTGCGTTACGTTACTAACTGAGCAGGTATCGTTACTACGTTACTAACTGAGCACTACGTTACTACGTTCCTAACTGCGTTACGTTACTAACTGAGCAGGTATCGTTACTACGTTACTAACTGAGCAGGTAACGTTACTACGTTACTAACTGAGCAACATTACTAACTGAGCACTACGTTACTAACTGAGCACTACGTTACTACGTTCCTAACTGCGTTACGTTACTAACTGAGCAGGTATCGTTACTACGTTACTAACTGAGCAGGTAACGTTACTATGTTACTAACTGCGTTACGTTACTAACTGAGCAGTACATTACTACGTTACTGACTGAGCGATACATTACTGCGTTACTAACTGAGCAATACGTTACTACGTTACTAACTGCGTTACGTTATAAGTGAGCACTACGTTACTAACTGCGTTACGTTATAAGTGAGCACTACGTTACTAACTGCGTTACGTTATAAGTGAGCACTACGTTACTAACTGCGTTACGTTATAAGTGAGCAGCAGGTCACTGTGGGAGCATTAGAGATGAGACACTAGTAATTAACATGAGGTGAGGACATATAACGGTAACCCGGGACAACACGGACACATTGAGCCCTGAGACAACCCAGACAGGTCAGATACCTGGTCAGATCCCTGCTCCAACCATCCGACCAGCAGCTACAGGAACAACCAGTGTTGACTAACACAAGTAAACATCCGCTGAGTGATGCTGCCAACTTCGTGGTAGTTTGATCTGAGTTGTGTTTCCTCCTCCAGGCTCTTTGTTGGCAGAGCACAATATAAAAGCTGAGCACAACCCGATCCGAAGAGAGACCAGCTCTGATCCGGGCTAAAGCCGTCCGCCTTTATAAGCCCAGTGTGACTTTTAGCTCCCTGCTCCTCCTTTTCCCCCCAGACAATGAGCATTCCTCAGACAGCAGCAGCAGCAGGCTGGCCGCTGGCCGCCGACCCTGCGCCATCTTAGTTAGACTCACTCTGCTTCTTCAACAAAGAGCGTCTCTGGCTGAGCGGATCGGACCTGAGAGAGCAACTTCAGAGAAATCCGCGAGAAACCAACCCAACCTAACTAAGCCCTGTCCATCCCGAGGACACTTACCGGTCGTTTCTAGTATCCCTGTCCCGAGCAGGAGGACGAACAGAAGGCATGGTGTTGCATCCATCGTGGCTTCGGACCAGACTGGCAGCCGACTGCTAACTTCTCCCAGCGCTGAGGAAGGTACACGCTGATTGGCTAATAGAGCCGCAAGTCCCGCCCGTCCAGCGCCAGCTCGGGGGAGAGCTCGATGCTGATTGGCGGAGAGACCTGTCACTCCTCGCCCCACTGGAGCCACTCTACCACTGCTGTAAACAAACGCTGTTGCTATTCACTATAATGACAAAGTAGACATATATCACAATACACACATTTTGATGCATTCTTTTAAAGATATTGTATCAACCAGCTTATGAGTAAAACCAATAACTCCTAAAACAACATTACAGCAACCCAAATCATTCACATAACCCTTGTTCAACTTATTACATGTTTACATCCTCCATTCTTATATTAACATACATTATGTCTTGTAATTTATCAGCTACATTACTGATACATGTGCAATATGTGCTCAAGCTTGTATTGGACAAAGGTTTGATCTTATATTTTATACTGTATGTTACGTGTGATTGCACCATCAGGACTGCTTCACATTTCGCTGTACCCTGTGTATAGTGACAATAAAGGAATCTTGAATCTTGAATATCATTTTTATACTTTGAACTATTTCAGTCAGAGATTTACCACATTTCAGCCTGAACACATCGGAAAAACTCCACTATAGTCAAATGCTAACACATGTGGAATTTGTATGATTGCTGTATGCATCGCTCACACAGCCTATAGCTTTAAATAGAACCCTCCAGTGGTAAGTAGTCTTTTAGTGCCAGAGGAAAACAGCGAGGTAGGTGACACACTTTTGTCAGACAGAAAGAACATGTCACTGTGGCTCTGACTGAGGAAACATCTCATAATAATAACAGAGATAACATTCTTACTGCTGCCACTCTTCTTCACAGATAACATATCCTCAATGACATGCTGTGGCTAGGCCTGTGTGCAGTGCATGGTCCATATGTCAGTCTTTCACACACAGACAGATGCCCTCCACCACCACGGCAGCTTACACAAGCACACACACACACACACACACACACACACAACCACATCCCTCATACATTGTTCTAAAGCCTATAACCCTTCCATTGTCTCGTCCACATTTACACGCACACACACACACACACACACTTGACCTGGCCCCCAATCCCCCTCCTTCCGATGTGCACACACACACCCTCCCTGGTCCCTAGAGAGTGTGACAGAGATTGATGATGGCCTATTATTTGATGTCCAACTGAGCCCTGCATGCACACACTCACACACACACACACACACACACATACTCACAATCACACACACACACACACACACACACACACGCTCCCACACAAACTGGTACACCCTCATGCATATTTATTGTAGTTGTGCCTAAAAGATGGAGAATAAGAATGATTCTGCTGGTCCAGTGAACGGAGCAACATCAACAGTACAGGAGATAAATGAATCACATGAAGACAAAATATGTAGCATCTTATTTAAAATGCTAAATATTATATTTACTTTAACAGATGTTGCTAAATGCAGAGGTACCTCTAACACCCCATCCCCCTAAAACACACATATACACACACACACACACACACACACACACACATACACAAAGCACCACCTGCTCTGAGCAGTAATCAAATGCTGTTCA
Organism: Sebastiscus tertius; assembly: GCA_916701665.1. Classification (NCBI taxonomy): domain Eukaryota; kingdom Metazoa; phylum Chordata; class Actinopteri; order Perciformes; family Sebastidae; genus Sebastiscus; species Sebastiscus tertius. The sequence goes on from CAKAOH010033185.1 coordinate 69,579, forward strand.
TGTTTTAGTGCTTGTACCTGACTCATTTGCATTTGCAATTCTGGCATTTAGCTGATGCATTCATCCAGAGTGACTTGCAATGTGTGGAAAAAGCTCTGTCATGCAAACTCACTCGTTCAGGAGAATCTTTGCTGCCGTCTTAAAGCTAGGGTAGGCAATTCATTTTAGAAGCATTTTTTGTTAACAATGCCCCTTTTCCACCTTCATTAGTGCGTATGTGCTGCTATTTTAAACATGGGATAAAACCCCTAAAATAGGCGATAGACTTCTTTCCCATTGTGAGTATCTGTTTTTTTCCCCTTGGTACGTCACATTCAAAGTCCCAGATGCAGGGTTAGTAAACAGTGAAATGTTATGGTGGTTACTTCTTTTGTTTTATATCTGTTACTAATTCAGTCTCTCTTTCAAACTCAAACCAGAGTGGCTGATTGTTGGAACAGTGGAAATACTCTGTGTTTTACGATGATCAGCACGGTGAAATGACTGCTGTCTGACTTGAGTCTGGTGAAATTGTGGAGAGCATATTTAATTGTATGTTTTGTACGTTAATACATTTTAATAATTGTCCTAATCCCTGTTGATTTTCTTTATTATATATTCACTTGAACATGCGTTACATAGTTTTGCACAGGAAAAGGGGCAGAAATTAGTGTGTCCAGATACCGGTGACTACTGCAGAGTCATTTGTCCTGGGAATGAATGGCGATTGTAACCTTTCCCAATAAAGGCAAAAGCCAGATGTTAGTGGATGTGTCCAATGGGAAGGGGCTTTATTTATCTTTACATCCCGACAGCAATCAATAAATCAAATGGTCTGACAAAGGAAACAAAACAATCTAGTAGCTGCGGCTGTCACAGGACTGTAGTCAGCCCGTCCAATCATTTCATTTGGCCTGAATGAAATCATTGGATGGCCTATACCTGCCTGTCTACGTACCTACCTGCGTACCTGTGCGCACTCTGCTAGTGCACTTGTTGTTCATGACCGGAGGCTTCCACAAAGCTAGGCAGACCAGCGGTTCCTGGCTAGCCAAGTTACTGCATCAAACTCAATTTTCAATAATATTTCTGAGTACTAACAACAGCCCTGTTGGTTGTGTACGTTCATTATGATAATGTTAGGTGTTTTCTTATGTGTAGATGAAGTGAGACATGAGGTAGTTGGATGCGACGATGTTAGATATGACAGCGGCGATGCACTGCGCTCCTCTCCCCAACACTCTCTTGTGGACTCGTCCTCCAGCAGTAGTCAGGCAATGCACTCATGTGTTTTGGGGGAGTGGCTTTGGAAGGAGGCCTGAAGGGAGGGGCTGGAATATTTTCAGTTGAATACTTTCAAAACCAAGCTTTCTTTTGCTTGTTTGCCTAAGTTTCCTTCCCCAGTTTTAAGTGCTGTTTCATGAATCTGAAAGTTCAATTCAACTTACTGAGACTCAACCTTCAACTGTGCAAGTCAACAGTAGCAGTCAATAGTGAATCTTACCCAGAATGCAGTCCCAGGCTGTGCCGATTGGCACCACCACATCCTCCACCCTGTTCATGCATGACTGCGTGGCCACACACAGCTCCAACACTATTGTTAAGTTTGCCGACGACACGACCATCATCAGCCTGATCACCAACGCGAGAGAGGAGGTCAGAGCCCTGACGTCTTGTTGCCAGGACTGCAACCTCCATCAACGTCAGCTAAACAAAGGAGCTGGACTACAGGAAGCGACAGAGAGAAGGACGCGCCCCCATCTCCATCAGTGAGACTACAGTGGAGAGAGTCAGCAGCTTCAGGTTCCTCTGGGTTCACATCAGTGAGGACACCATCACATAGACACCATCACCAAGACCGGAAGCGGCTTCTTCCTCCGCAGGCTGAGGAGGTTCAACATGGACTCTATAGGATACTCTGAAACTTCTACAGGTGCACCATCGAGAGTATCCTGACCGGCTGCATCACCACCTGGTATGGCAGGTGCACCGTCATCAACAGTAAGGCTTTTCAGAGGGCGGTGAAAACTGCACTTCACATCACCAGGACGGAGCTGCCACCCATGCCAGTGGTGTAGGACGAAAGCCAACAGGATAATCAATGACCCCAATCAACCCAGCTACAAACTGTTCTGCCTGCTGATCTGGTCCCACACCACCAGGCAGGACAATATGGTAATATTTGATGTCTTAGATTCAGATTTAGCTTTTTCTTGCATGATTTTCCCTTTATATATTTTTAATGAGTATTGTTGGAGGGAGCCCGAGGCCCAAGATTTTCATTGCCAACGACAATCCTTCTCTGTAATTGTTGCACACATGATAAGAACAAAGAACTTCTCACACTTCTCATTCATTAATTCCTGTCAGACAATCCTACAGAAAAAGTATTAAAACACATCTGCAATGTTTTATTGCATAATATACATTGATTATTAATTACTCTGCTTATTCACAGGCAAGATCCCTTTGGTACCACTGGATTCCTTCAGTTTTCTAGTTTCATATGATAGCAGTATCTTCACTCTAGCTTTAAACACTCTTGTATATTTCTGTGCATGTACATTGAGAGCAACAAAATAACAGAGTCAAATTCCTTGTGTGTCTTTGCATACCTTCCCATTAAAGCTGATTCTGATTTATTCGTACTGTGTGGAGTGAAGTGAGCGTTAAATCTGATGCTTATTTCTGTTTTTCAGTTCAAATTTTGTTGCATGATGATTTGAAATAAATACTACTAATAAGAACTGTCTTGAATGATTGACAGATTGGAATCAAAGTATTTTTATAAAACTGGATTTTATTCTGTGGATGGAGCAGCCTTTCAGTTGGAATCAACAAATACAGGAAATGCTATTTTAGAAATAAAGGAAATGTTTGAACAGTAAAAATTAAGGCCGTCTTTGTGGAATAGAGATACAGACACATAGTGGCTGTCATGTCATGTGTTTAACTAAAGGGGACGGACTGTGCCCTGTAGTGATGCTGCTCAAAGAGCTGGCTCTTTAAGGGAACGATAAGAGCCGGTTCTTTAAGTGAACGATAAGAGCCGGTTCTTTAAGGGAACGATAAGAGCCGGCTCCCGTCCAAGACACGTTTTTTAAAAAAAAAATTTACACATACAATGCAGAATGAAAGGATGATCTTCTCCGCCACGGGCACTCCATGCACTGACTGTTGTGTTAATGACGTCCGTGCAACCAATCAGGTGATGACAGACAAGGATCATACCATCAAGCAGGGAGGGGCGGGGGTGCGCGGCGTGCTGACGGTCTACAGGTACAGAGCAGGAGTGAGAGGAGGAGAGAAAGAGCGAGAGAGGAGTGTGGTGCGCGAATAGCAGACAAGATGAGTGACAGTCGGAAACCAAGAAGCATGTTAAATTATGGTATTCTGGAAATTATAAGGTATAGTATGATTATATAGAACAATTTAAAGGTCCCATATCGTGCTCATTTTCAGGACTTAAGCCTTCTTTATAATACAAAAAACAGGAAAATCTCACTTTTTTATAATATGGGAATAAGTGATATATGTGCACACATACTAATCACAGGTCAAAACAGCACTAAATTTGACTAAACTATAAAAGGCAGCAGTGGTAAAATGAAGAGTCGTTTGGGAGCTGAAAGAGCCGGCTCTTCTTGGTGAGCTGAGCCAAATGATCTGGCTCACTAAGAAGAGCTGGAATTCCCATCACTAGTGCCCTGTTCAGGGATCATTCTCGGGCTCCACCCTGATATCTGGTGGTGTGGATGGAGCTCTGCCAGTCATACCACTCCTCTGCTTTTATTTTAGACTCAGAACCAACCCTACAGAACACTCTGACACCAGTTCTTTCCAAACACTGCAAGAAACACATGATATATCCACCTCGTTCTTCTACTGAGCTAGAAATTGAACAGTTGTGGAATGTGTTCACTCAGCTGATATATGAGTAATGTGACTTTATCTTGGATGCTAAATTTAATCTGGTATTTTCCCCAATTTTATTGAAATAATCTATTTTTACTTTTTTTTCCACAAAAGCTCCATTTTCAGTGAGTGAGCTAAAACGCCGTTTGGAAGTGGACGAAAGCCCAAAATGCATAGAAAAACCAACATTTACACAAATACCCGTCTACATGTGGACAAGGCCTCAGTCTGTATGAAAGACTGTGCGAGATTAGATTCAACTTTATTGTCACTGTATAGAGTACAGGTACTGAGTCAACAAAGTACAGTTTAGCATCGGACCAGAAGTGCAAAAAAGCAGTAAGAGTACTATTCCAACACTTCTAGACAGACCAGAATAAATCTATCTGGAACCTTTTCAGGATACAGAATCAACTGGACCAGAAGCATCCCTATTCCAGCCCATACAAATGACTTGATCTCCCCAGTACAGTTTACCCACCTTTGTTTCCTTTACACAGCTACAGAGGAAATATAGACTGGGGAAAAACAACTTCCTACACTATCTGCAAGTCAGGGATTACATTCAGAAACACTTCAGGACCTAGGACAGATATACAACCCCCACCCCCACTCTGCTGGGCTGAGGGAGCCGTGGCAAATTTGTTGATTTCAGAGTTTGTTTCTTTGAAAGTTTGGATTCAGCAGAGGTCACTTGTTGCCCCAAAGCAACAAGTTGGAAGAGTAGTAGAGCAGCAGGGCAGGATCAGAGAACAAGAGACAAACATGATCCTTAGTCTGCTGTCCAGGGGGTGCAGGGTGGATGTCAAATGGTGTGAAACTTTAGATCTATATCAATAAAACTCCCCTGTCTGATTCCTTCCTTTCTTTCTACAGAATTTCAATTTTAAAGAACATTTTTTCACATAACTAATTCTTCCATATTTGGGCACGATACCAAGCACCTGATATCACCCACTGAATCAAATTAATAAAATGAATTAAACAAGCACCTCATCACTGTGATTCAACTTCCAAAGAAAACAAGATGACTATAAAGACAACCTTTAACAATCTATAACAACACAACCCGATATCACGCCAAAGCATGTAGTAGACCCGCCTGTCCACCAGAGGACAGCGTGTCAGTGTCACGTTTTGCCTCGCAAAGACGTGAATATTACACGCCTGTATTAACGTGCGGTACCAGCAGGGGGCAACAAAGCCACTCGCTTAGGTATAGGAAAGAAAACCACTTAGTTAGGTTAAGGGAAAACCTCATGGCTGGGCTTAAGATCTCTATGTAAACTAAGTGAAACACGTACGGAAACAACGTAACGTCACTAACGTAACGCGGCTAACGTAACGTCGCTAACGAAACGTCGCTAACGTAACACCGCTAACGAAACGTCGCTAACGTAACGTCACTAATGTCCTCTGTCCTGACAACTTATACAAATATAAGTTGTCAGGACAGAGGATGAACCTCACAGCTTCAATCCCATTGCAGCCATCAGAAACATGGTAATGATAAGCTGCTTGCAGGACTTTATTCGTTGTCTTTAAGCACAGCTCTGATCAGATACAGTAGCTCTTGCAGTATTTCATCCAAACTAACAGTGTTGTGTAATATTCTACCAGGCAGCAAAGGGGTCGGGTACCAAAGTAGCCTTCAGGCGCAGCATTTAACACCTTTTTATGGCACAGCATTCATTTCCTGGCAAGGCCCTCGCCTATCGGATCATGTTCCTTGTATGCTGCCTTTGCAGTTGCTCGCTTTGAAGAGCAACTGATATATGGAATCATCTTCCATACTTCTCCTCATGACTAATAACCTAGCTGGGTGGTAGGAGGAAGCTTTAAAAACCTCCCTGCTAAATTACACCCTGAGGAATCTCTGTGCTGATTCTGAAGATGAATATTAGGAGTCTGTGGATGGATGGCAGGGGCAGAGGAGGTAGGGAGACTAAAAGCACCTCCATATTCTCCACATGTCATTTACTCTTAAGCTAAAAGTGGCATATTATACCGAACACCTCTTTTAGCAGATGGGACTGCAGCGTGTATAATCTGTCTGCCTACAGCAGAGGATATATCATTTACATTATGCAGGGCTTTCAGACGCCGTGATGTAAAAGGTATTTAACAGTGAGTAGGGAGGGAGAATATGTTAACTAAAGAGAGCTGCTTTCCAACTCACACCTGTTTAGTGAATTACATGGTAGGGCATGAAGAATTATTAGACTTTTGTCTTTAGAATGCTCAAGTGTTTACTGTATTTGAGTCTAGAAAACATCTGTAGGCTTTTACACTATATTGAGGCTGTAAGAAACATCATCTCCACGTTAGCTTGTCAGCTAACTTTATAAATCGGCTGAAACACAGGGGACCGCTGCTCTCCAAGCTTTCCCTGCTGAGCGTGCCTGACTCCACCTGCAGGTGGATTATAGATTTTCTAACTGACAGGAGTCAGCACGTAAGGCTGGGGAAGCAACTCTCCGACACCCAGACCATCAGCACCGGTGCCCCCCAAAGCTGCGCGGCTCCCCACTCAACACGGTGGAGTCGTTCCATTTCCTGGGCATGACAATTGCCCAGGGCCTCAAGGACCAGGACCTTGAGCTAAACATCAGCTCCCTTATCAGTAAGGCCCAGCAGAGGATGTACTTCCTGCGGCAGCTGAAGAAAGTCAACCTGCCACAGACCATGATGGTACACTTCTACTCAGCCATCATCGAGTCCATCCTCACCTCCTCCATCACCGTCTGGTTCGCCGCTGCCACCGTCAGGGACAAGGCCAGGCTGCAGCGGGTCATCCGTGCTGCAGAGAAGGCGATCGGCTGCCATCTGGCAGGAGGTTAAGGTCCATCAGGACCAAAACCTCACGCCACAAAAATGTTTTTTTCACAATGGCAGTGTTAGGGTTAGTTAGTGTTAGGGTTAGTCAGTGGGTTAGGGTTAGGGGGTTAGAGGGTTAGGGTTAGGGTTAGTCAGTGTTAGGCTTAGGGTTAGGGTTAGTCAGTATTAGGGTTAGTTAGTGTTAGGGTTAGTTAGTGTTAGAGTTAGTTAATGTTAGGGTTAGTTAGTGTTAGGGTTAGTTAGTGTTAGGGTTAGTTAGTATTAGGGTTAGTCAGTGTTAGGGTTAGTCAGTGTTAGGGTTAGTTAGTGTTAGGGTTAGTCAGTGTTAGGGTTAGTTAGTG
>CAKAOH010033186.1:5775-22115 GCA_916701665.1 Sebastiscus tertius
CCCCCCCCCCCCCCCCTTGCTTCCTGTTGCTGGCCTGTCAGGCTTTCACACCAGCATGTCAATATGATTAATAATTAATAATTAAAGCTGAGAGCAGTGATGAATGAACGGGCCCTTGCTCCTTCCTGCGGGTACAGACGGGACGCCGGTCGACACCGAAACAGGAAGTCTGCTGATTGCACTGAGGGGGGGGGGGGGGGCGTCCCGGCCCCGTTCACACCTGTATTAAGATGTGTCCTCATTAGTCGGTTCACTAGTGGACAGCTCCAAGTACGTCTCATTTCCAGGGTCATAGATGTATTTTAATGTTGTACTAGAACATGTTTCCAGGCTGTAATGTTAGAAACCCTTTATTCTTCTCTTCCGGTTCTCCTCAGTCTGCCTGCATAGAGCCTCCGTCTGAAAGCCCTGATTCAGAGCCTGTCTCCTCCAGGCCAGATGGGAAGATGCTCCTTGTGTAGAAAACACAACAATTCTTCCTTTCAGTTCTGTTTTTGGTGATTATTCACTAATGAAACCATAGTTCCTTTAATGACATGTTTGAAATGAATATAGTACAAAGCCCAGTAATACTCTGATGGAGAGGTCACGTGATGATGGGATTCACTGTATTAAGACACATGTTCCTGATGTTTCCTTGATGTCATGTCGTTGTCATCAGCAGCCTGAAGGTGAATATGGTGACTGGTTCTCTGTAAAGAAATCACAGTTTGTAGACTTGGCAGCTGTTAATGTGCCGCTTGGTTCAATCAAAGGTTCCTTTTAGGTTCCAGATTGCTTATGATCCCAAATGTAATAAAAACGTACAGCAGAGCCACGATGCTGAGCTCTGATGAGGAGGATTTGATTGTTGACGGGTCCAGAGAGACCGTCCTGCTTTCTGACCATACCGTCCATATATTAAGAGTTAATGGAGAGGAGTCGGTTACAAATACAGGATTTGTGGTTATTTGTGAAATCAACCATGCTACTTACCACCTTAATGATCCGGACCCGAGACCGCCTTTTCAAGTGGACTCGGGTACGGATGGACGAACCGTTGCCGAGTCTGGTACGGAGCGTTCCATAACAACCATTCTGTGTCTCAGCCAGTCTACACATCATTTCCTTCATTTCTTTCATTCAGCTGTTGTACATATTTATTTAGTTGTACATAATTAAAAACATACCAATCATAGAACCGATCATAGAACCGATCATAGAACCGATCATAGAACCATAGAGTCCAGTGTCTGTGTGACATATAGAACCGATCATAGAACCGATCATAGAACCGTAGAGGCCATGGCGTTGCTGTAAGGTTAAGAACAGAGAACTAGAATTACCAGTCGTTGCTTTGTTGTGCGTTTGCTGCTACACTGATGGTATTTAGCCGTATTCTCTGAAATCCCTGCTGGCTTGTTAAAAGTGAGCATTGAGGGCAAACTTTTGAAGGCAGCTCCTTAATGAGGACAGCTATAAAAGCACCCTGCGGACCGCCAATGAACACACAAACCTGGCATCCACTTTAATTACTGATAAGTTGTGAGCCAGCTAAAGGCAGCGGATTTCCCTCCCCCAGAGCCCCTAATCTGTTTAAAGCCGACTGCTGATCCTAACTGCCGAGTCGGAGGATTCGATGGCAGGTGCCACTGTGAAGTCCCAGAACAGACGCTATCAGTCTTGCATCCCAATCTCCACATCTCCCTGGGACTGAAACACAAGTTCACCTCTATGTGTCCAACTTTCTGGCACACTCCATTATTAGGAAATCTGCTCCATCGCACATGGTGCGGAAATCAGAAGAAGCTCCAAGAAGTAATCGTCGTCAGGCACGGAGCCGGAGCTTATGTGTTCCGGGTTCGTCTTACTGGGAGGACTATGTGACTGTTTACATACTCTCTGTTTGTTCACTACACACATGCTGCTTCACGTGTTAGACCACGTACCGGATCATCTCTTCAGCCTCCAGAAAAACTTTACATCGGCTAGTGGTGGAATACGCTCTACCAGTGAACAGAACTTTAACCACTTCATTTCAATAGCATTGTCTTATAATGCATCATGATCTAAATACAGCGTATTGTAATGTAGGGCAGAGCATTTAACAGTATCTGAGTACTGACCAAACCGTGTCTGAATAGTCACTGAGTTCTTGTGGATGCTGCAGGACAGCAGGTCCACAAGGGTTTCCTTCATTTCCTTCTTGTCTTTTTCCAAACGTCTCCAGCTCCTCTGTGTGCTGAGTGTTTGCTGCTCCTGGTTCTGTTCACGGTGGTGATCCGATCATGTTGGAAGGAAGTGTGTGCTTCAAAGGAAAACTGTGGTTTATTACAACGTTGGTTTTATTTCCATAGTAATATCATTAACCAACCAATAGAATGACAGCTCAATAAAACCTAAGGTCTGATAAACCACAGCCGGTGTGGTTGTGTAGTGTGTGGTGGTGAGGACGTTACCAACCCACCAGACTGTAGAGGAGTTTTAGAGGTGCTTGTTGCTGAACGTGTTAATCTGTGGAACCTGTGGAACCTGTGGAAAAGCAGCAAAAGCAGCTCATAAAGACAGAGGTGGTGAAGCCCAGGTCATTGTTCACAGATTGGCTTGAGACTTTTACTTCATCATCTCAGCTCAGATTGTTAACTTAACGTCAGAGTTGGCGATGTCCTCCAGTCTCCACTATCTGTTCTATTGGTTGAAATGGTCTTTCCCCCCGACAGCGATCCATCAGACGGAGCTCTTGATGCCATGCTACTTTCACATTCCGCTAGCTTTCCAACATCGTCCACCCTACCTTTAATCTCTGATACAGGGCCGGTGTTACGGGTACAGAACGGATCTTCTGACTGCAGCCCGCGATCCCGTCAGCAGCAACAACATCCATGTTGATTGATTCTACGGCACAAAACCAGGTCCAACGCCGATATTCTGTGCCAGTCTAGGAAGTAGTGTCCTTTATGCGGCGAGGCTGAGTGTGAAGGTGAGGAGGTTTGAGTCCCATTGTAGAGCAAACAACAACAACAACAAAGAAAAAGCATGTTCTTTTCCTAATGGTAGCAGACCACAGTGGCTCTGCACAGATATCATGTGAGTGTTAAAAAACATTTTTGTACAATCATCCAATACCAACGTTCCTGTCTTGTGATAGCAGTGTGTGGTTCTCCCTCATTAACATATAGGTCCTGCCTGAAGACATTCAAATCACATTTTGGGGGGTCGCTTGTGAATCTTCGGCCCGTTTACGGCTAAATCCCGGTGTTGTGTTGGAAGATTTAAACAACGAATGGAGGTACGGGTTGTGTCAGCGGTACGTGATGTTATGCTCAGGTTAGGCGAGGTCCGAGTGTGTGTCTGTGCCACCGTGTCGGTCCGAGCAGGAGGAAGCACAAGGGAAGATGATTTACTGCCAACGTGGAGAAATGTTACTGTGTTTTAATTTATTTATATTTGATTTGACTTTATTTTAATTGGACTTTGTAACATGTATTTAGTGGCATGTTGAGTTGAGCGCCTCATTGTGGCCTGTACTGCCAAGCAGCCGGCACGGAGCTCATCTGATCAGCCTTCTGGTCTTCAGGTTGGGAGTCTTATGTTAAAGTGTCAGACGGGGCTGTGTCCTGAACGGATTTAGAGATCATTGATAATTGCTTTGCAGGCGTGTGACGGTTTGTAAAACTGTAAACATGGATTGTTATCAGTGGTTATCACTCCCATTCCGATGCTTCAGACGCGGCAAACTGTACCTGCTGTACCGCGTTGAGATAGTGAAAGTGAAAGTGAATGTTGTGAATTGAAATAAAACAACTTTAGGATCAACACAACTGCTTGGTTAGGTTTAGGAAGAGATTTGTTTTACTGATAACGTCAGTTATTGTCAGTGATATAATCTGAAGCAGCCAACCAGCAGACCAACGTGGACTTTAAGCCCTAACATGTAATAAGATGTTGTAACCATCCGCAACACAAAACAGTAAATCCCATTGTCTCTGTGCTGCCGAACTCTTCAGCCTCTTGTAACTGAACTGGGAACTACTTTGTTGTAACTCAGCGTATTACTCCGCCTTGGAGCCGGATGGTAGACCGGCGTAGTGACACGACACCAGACACGTCTCGACTGACTCATTATTACACAGGAAGAACTCACACATACCAACATTCAGTTGATAAAATTTACTGTATTCTTTAATTCATATCTACATCTCCAACCCCCCCACCCCCCCGACCCCCAATAAAGAAAATTTCAATGAATACTTTTAATATATTTAGTCAGTTTTTCAGCTTCTGTACAGGATTGCTGATTTCATGAAGTTCACATCTACTGTAGGGCAGCAACATCATTTTCTTTGATAGAGGAACCGAGAACGAGCATAAATGGAGTGAACAAGAGGACTCAGCGGGTAAGGGGTTAAACACACAGCTCATGGGGGGGTGTACAGAAGCGGCGCCGATGAGATAAACTATGTACAATACAAACCATTCGTACAAATTAGGCTCTAAGATATAGAATTCAATACATTACATTTGATATATTAAGTGACAATGAGCAAGCCCCATCCCCCACGAATGACTCACTGATCAATCAATCAACCAACCAATCAATCAATCAATCAATCAGCTAATCAGACATTCAATCAGCTGAGAATGAACCAATCCCATCTAGCTGATGACAGCTGAAGACGGACAGTATCAGAGGATCTGAACCATCAACCTCCCGTTGCTCAAAGCATTAAACATTAAACTCCCGTCTGAATCTTCAGCTGCCTCGCAGGTTTAGTTAAAAACATCTGTGGATTTTATTTTCTGTTTTAATCTTTTTAAATGAGGAGTTCATTTTGTTTTCCAGTTATGCAGGATAAACCGTAGAGCGTAAATAACACAGCGGGGGCAAACAGTCCGTATGTTGTTGTCCAGAGAGTTAATCAATTCTATATGAAATATGTTAAAACAAAGTTATTAACATGAAAACTAAACACAAAGCAAAGAACTAAAGGCAGAGATTAATAAAAGGAGCAGTAAGCTCTGCTATCTACACGTGGGTCAACAGGGACGAAGAACTAACTGTTAAGAATCAGAGGAAATCACAGAGTTTTCCAGGTCATTTTGAAGCATATTACAGTCCTTTATACCACCTTTAATTGTTAAACTGCTCTCTCTCTGCACAATTCAGAAGATTAAATTGGTAAATCAGTTGTGATGTTTGACTCTCTGGTGTGAACATGTTCAGGGACAGAACGGCTAACAGACACGTTTCTCTGGGACGGGTAGAAGCCCCGGTCTGCGCTCCGCTCGTCCACGTTACTGTGAGTGCGCGTGTGGTTGTGGGAACGTCAGCCGGAGGGGAAGTAGGGAGTGTCACTGTGGTAGTTATAGTCCGGGCAAACCTTCTGCACCAGTTTGTAGTCGGTGCTGTAGAAGGAAATGAAGATGCAGATGACTTTGAAAGGTTTGGAGCAGAGCCAGGAGACGTGGCTCTGGGTCTGTTCCTGGTAGCAGGTCTTGGACGGGTCGAAGTTGCAGAGCGTGTTCTTGGCGCCCTTCTCCACCTTCTCGTACTCGATGCGGCAGTTGAAGGACTTTGAATCCTTGGCGTCGATGACGGACTGCTGCGCCGCCACGTCGAACTCCACTATCTTGGTCGGCGGGACCAAGCTGACGGACACGTTGCCCTGGCCCGTGGAGTTGTGGCGGAAGTAGACACTGAAGGTGCCGTTGCCGTGATCCACGATCTTACCGGTGATCAGCAGGTTGAGTTTGACCGTCTTGATGTTGGAGTGGAAGTCCCCCCAGCCGAACATCTTCTTGAACTTCCCCGTCTTGACCATCGGCCGCCGTTTAGCCCGCGGCCGCGAGTCCTGCAGGTCCGTGGTGTTCCTCAGCCAGTCCCACAGGTCCTGCTCGGAGTAGGGCTCGGGGGTGTCGTAGCGAAGGTCCAAGGCTGTGCTGTTCTCTTTGCCGTGTAGAGTCTGTGACAGCAGCCTACTGATGGACATATCCTTACTGCTTTCTGTCCATATGTGCTTTAATGTGGACTTGGGGCTTCCCGACTTCACGATGTCTGACTTTGAGGCGTCGGCACTCGTAACCTGCGAAGAGAGAAAACACATCTGGTTGGCTACAGATCTCTTTGGCTCCTGTTGGCTTCGTTTCACCTGTAACGTACAATAGGTGAACTAAATATATTGTTCTATTCCAATACACTGCCGGTGCAACCTGTAGTCTGTTTGGCCTTAAGGGCAGCAGAAATGAAGAATCTGTTAACAGGCAAGCATTCAGTTCAACAAATAAGGAAAGACAAACTGTTCAAAATCATTCTAAAAGTGTTTTGTTTGACCCGTCCATCCACCCCGTCCTCCTCCCTACGTGGACTCTGTCCCTCTTTATACTACATCACCTGTCTTCCGGAGCAGCGGCTCTGAGCGTCTCAATATTGGGTTTACATTGGAGTTGCCTGAAAGCCCGGTGCGTCTCATACCGATGCTATAAAGGGTTCCTCGTGCATCGGTATGAGACGTCGAGGGCCGTGACAAAACATCCGTATTTGCATAAACACACCCGATGCCAAGGAAGTCCACACTGCTCAAAGGTGAACACTCCCATGCTGGTTTTCTGTTAAGTGATTCACAGTCAAGGAGGACTCCAACGCCCTACAACGGTTTGAGCTAAACGTACTTCTGTATTGGGTGAAATGATGCGTCATGAGATATTACTTATCTATATCTATATATCTATAGATATATCTATATCTATAGATATATAGATATAGATATATATATATATATATCATTCAGGAAATATTGACTTTCATATTCAAGCATGCCGTTTTCAACTAAATTGACCAATCAAATGTATTCCCCGGGGAGGGCGCCCCCCAGATCAATCTTTACTGCAAGCTTCAGTTTCACATCATGACAGCAGACAGATCCAAATTGTGAATTATAGAGAAGGGAGCTGAGCGAGCAGAAGAAGAATCCAGCAATCAGAGTAAAACATACTGCTCCCGTCTCCATCTCCTCCCTCCGCCACGCAGAGGGAGTCTCCGCCGGCTCACACTGATAAATGCAGCGGCTGTTCCGAGGTTAAAGAGCGGACTATTAACTAAAGAGTGCTCCTTGAATTGATGATTGATGAACCCGAGGGGGTTCACTATTTAGCGCCGATGAGTGGAATTAGGCTCACACAGGCCCCGGTGGAGGTGTGTGACATTGATTGGCTGATTTCTACTGTACGACGTGACAGCAGATCCGTCTTGCTGAGGTTTTTGCATTTCGCGGGTCGCCCCCCCAGGATCAATACTCTGAAAATAAGGTTTCGCTACCAATCAGCTGGAATTGAATTGCCTCACAGCGTGTCTCTCCACACCGTGGGGACGTCCAGAGAGCTGAACACAGACTGTAACAAGGCCAATATGCATGGACTGGAACACACGTCACAGACAGAGCAACAGATAATACATCAAGAGGGAACTCTACGGAGCCCCGGCAGGGCCACGGCAAGACATTTACAATTTCTCAATAACTTCAATTTGAATAAAGATGTGAAGAACAAGGTGGTAGTTGTGTGTGGGCGTCTCCCCATGAGCACCTTCTAATGTGGATGATGTAGCCTTCGGTACTGGATGTGCTGCTGGTTATTACTAGTCTCAGAGCTCTGAAACAGCCAATCACAGTTAACCTAATAACGACAGCTCAGCAAACTTTACCTCCTGTTGATGGTTCAGAGCGTCACGACATGAACACAACACACACACATCTGCACACATCTGCACACAAAGACAGATAGAAGATGATCGGTCATCAGTTACGAGGCCTTTAATATAATAACAAGGATAGAAATATAAAATAAGAAACCGTTTATAGCCTATGATTATATTGGACTGATGTATCTCTGCTCGTACTTCTGTATTCAATGTATATGATGTGATGTGATGTGCGGTGCCTTCAGAAAGTATTCAGACCCCTTCACTTTTTTCACATTTTGTTTTGTTATGTTATGATCACCTGATGCTAAAATCAATAACATTACTTTTTTCCTCATCAATCTACACTCAGTACACCACAATGACAAAGTGGAAACAGAATTTTAGAAATGTTTGCAAATTTATTAAAAAAGAGAAACTGAAATATCACATTGACATAAGTATTCAGACCCTTTACTCAGTACTGAGTTGAAGCAACTTTGGCAGCGATTACAGCATTGAGTCTTCTTGGGTATGACGCGACAAGCTTTGCACACCTGGATTTGGGGAGTTTCTGCCATTCTTCTCTGCAGATCCTCTCAAACTCCATCAGGTTGGATGGGGGCCGTCGGTGGACAGACATTTTCAGGTCTCTCCAGAGATGTTCGATTGGGTTCAAGTCAGGGCTCTGGCTGGGCCTCTCAAGGACATTCAGAGTTGTCCCTAAGCCACTCCTGAGTTGTCCTGGCTGTGTGCTTAGGGTCATTGTCCTGTTGGAAGGTGAACCTTCGGCCCAGTCTGAGGTGCTGAGCGCTCTGGAGCAGGTTTTCATTAAGAATATCTCTGTACTTTGCTCCGTTCATCTTTCCCTTGATCCTGACTAGTCTCCCATTCCCTGCCGCTGAAAAACTCCACCACAGCATGATGCTGCCACCACCATGCTTCACCGTTGGGATGGTATTGGGCAGGTGATGAGCGGTGCCTGGATTCCTCCAGACATAACGCTTAGAATTGAGGCCAAACAGTTCAATCTTGGTTTCATCAGACCAGACAATCTTGTTTCTCACAGTCTGAGTGTCCTTTAGGTGCCTTTCTGCAAACTCCAAGCGGGCTTTCATGTCCGTCATGGCCACTCTGCCATAAAGCCCAGATGGGTGGAGTGTTGCAGTGATGGTTGTCCTACTAGAAGTTTCTCCCATCTCCACACAGGATCTCTGGAGCTCAGCCAGAGTGACTATTGGGTTCTTGGTCACCTCCCTTACCAAGGCCCTTCTCCCCCGATTGCTCAGTTTGGCCGGGCGGCCAGCTCTAGTGAGAGTCCTGGTTGTTCCAAACTTCTTCCATTTAAGGATTATGGAGGCCACTGGGCTCATTGGGACCTTCAATGCTGCAGAATATTTTTGTAGCCTTCCGCAGATCTGTGCCTCGACACAATCCTGTCTCTGAGCTCTTCAGACAGTTCCTTCGACCTCATGGTTTGGTTTTTGCTCTGATATGCATTATCAGCTGTGAGACCTTACATAGACAGGTGTGTGCCTTTCCAAATCATGTCCAATCAATTGAATTTACCACTGGTGGACTCCAGTCAAGGTGGAGAAACATCTCAAAGACGATCGAGGGAAATGGGAGGCATCTGAGCTACATTTCAAGCGTCATAGTAAAGGGTCTGAATACTTATGTCAATGTGATATTTCAGTTTCTCTTTTTTAATAAATTTGCAAAAATGTCTAAAATTCTGTTTCCACTTTGTCATTGTGGTGTACTGAGTGTAGATTGATGAGGGAAAAAAGTAATTTTATTGATTTTAGCATCAGGCTGCAACATAACAAAATGTGAAAAAGTGAAGGGGTCTGAATACTTTCTGAAGGCACCGCACATCTCTTTGACGTGGCCGGTTTACATATTCCAGGTAATATCAGATGATGGCAGTGAAAATGCTCAGGAACCTTCCTGTGTGGACAGAATTGGCTCTTCCCCAGAAGATAAGTTTGGGAAACACTGCTCTGGATGTTATTGCATTAATGCTGTCTCGTGTTTCAGCTGATCATCTCAGTGGTTCGTATTTTAGTGAAGAAGTGAGTCTGGAGAGTTGATTCCTAAAGTATCAGCCTCTTGTCTTGTTTTGACCTTGGAGTCTGGACAAAGATAAAAAAGGATGTGTCCTCAGCCCTGTGAACATCTGGACTGCTACGTCTCAGTTACATCTGGAAGGAAACAGACTACGTTTGTCTTTGCTTTCACATTTTAAATCATGACACGGAGTTCTTTCCTATATATATATATATATATATATATATATATATATATATATATATATATATAGTATATAAATAGTATAGGAGCAGCAAACGTTGGCCTTCACTCTGGAGAGAGAAGCCAGCGGAGATAACAATAATGACCGGAGAGGAGGAAGAAGCACAGAGAGTTAGCAGCCAGAGTGGGAACGACAACTGGATCTCCAGTCTGCTGTCTGCTGTCTACAGGTAAACGGTGCCTTCTCCACGTACCGCTTGATAGACAAGAAAAACACCTGTAACCATGGTAACTGTACACATCAAAGATGGCGACAGCTGTAGCCTCAGAATGCTCATGAGACGGAGCAATTAAAATGCACGATGTAAATGAGATGGAAACTAAAACTAACAGTCAGGACTAAATGCGACGACAACTGATACACATCTTCATCAAAAGACCAAAGTGATCACGTATCATTAGCCAGCAAGCTTTGGATTTCACATCAACAAAGACAGCATGCAATATGTTAAATAAAGACAGTGCAATATGTTGCATCTGTTAGTATTGGGTTATTGTCTGTGCAGTATGGGCCGGACGCTGGGCGATGGACGCTGGACGCTGGACGCTGGGCGCTGGACGCTGAGCGCTGGGCGCTGGGCGCTGGACGCTGGACGCTGGGCGCTGGGCGCTGGACGCTGGACGCTGGGCGCCGGACGCCGGGCGCTGGACGCTGGACGGTGCAGTGCTCTACCTGGGTGCAATACCTGCCATGGTGTGTGTGATGGGATGTGCTATTCTGTACGTGCTGAAACATCTGTCTTCCTGTTTGATGTGGAACCGTCTATTATTCTCGTTGTTGTTTTAATTTAGTGGTTGTAACTGCAGTTGGACGGAGTCCAGGAAAAACGTCCCCACGGGGACAATAGAAGTAGATCTTATCTTATCTAAAAGAGTTCATCTGAACAGCTGTAACATTCAAAGGAGACGTATTAAACCCAGAGCTAATGTGCACTATTAGACTGTAAGATATAACCCTGGAGACGGAGTTCTACTGTAGACGTTCAGACATCCAGAAGGGAAGAAACAAACAGGAGCTGAGTGAAGTTAACAGCCCTCCGTCTCCGTCTCCGTCTCCGTCTCAGAGGATCTATCTTTAGCCTGAAGGGTTAAACTCAGAGAGCACTTGGCTGCGTGAGGCAGATACACTCAGCAATCATTTCCTATTCAAACAGGTGAGGTGGCCTTCTCCTGCTGAAGACTCTCCCCGGACGGTGGGGGGGGATTACGTTGGAATGGATTTATGATAATGTGCCTGCTTATGAAGAGGATCTGGTAAAGTCCCTTTTCTCACAGTGCATTCAATAGAATTGATTAAAAAATGAACATAAAAACAGAATACAAAGACCTTTGAGAGGAATCCTCTTTTATTTCTGATCGTCACAGAACTGCACACATAATACCTAATATATACCATAATACCATCAAACCACGATACCAGCCAGGAGTATTATATCTCACGTTAACCACACGATTTCACATCCTTCACGTCATTCCTCTGGGAAGTAAGGAAGTCAAGGAGAAGTCTTAGGTACAACAGGGCAGATTAACTCACTAGGGGTGGATATGAACTCTGGGCTCCTATCGGGGACAAATATGCAAACAAATGATCACTATAGATATATACAATATATATATAGATTATATCTATATCTATATTTCTATAATATATAGGGTAAGAACATAGGAGCCATTTTACAGCCCTTACCTTTGCAGTTTTTAATTGATCTTTATTGGTGATAATTATCGTATAAATCTGTAATTATCACAAAGTAACGGCCCTGGGAGTCTTCGTTCCTGCAGTGTCTCTCTTCCTGAAACAGCCGGTTGCTGTATTTTGAGCAACCTTTACCCAAACACAGGTAACGTGTGCATTATTAGGAGTCTGTTTCTAACAGCACATTAATAAACATGTGCTTCTCTGGTGACGGTCCGATGTCTGTCAGCCCGATGATCAAACTGAAGACTCCTTCATGTTAGAGCTGCTTTCTGTTTACTTTGACTGTTTGGTATTAAACTATAACCTCAGTCAGTAGTGAGCGAGCAGCCCGTTCTCACTCCCAGGGCGTCAGATAGCGAGGCTCTGTCACGGCCATCGGCGTTTGATACCGCCGCACGAGGCGCCCCTTAGTGAGTG
The DNA here is from genome assembly GCA_916701665.1 of Sebastiscus tertius. Classification (NCBI taxonomy): domain Eukaryota; kingdom Metazoa; phylum Chordata; class Actinopteri; order Perciformes; family Sebastidae; genus Sebastiscus; species Sebastiscus tertius. The sequence continues at coordinate 17,859 of CAKAOH010033186.1, forward strand.
ACGCCAAGAGGAACTTCGGTGGTTTTGATGCCGAAAATAGCGTGACGCCAAGAAGGGCCGTGACGCCAAGAAGGGGCGTGACGCCAAGAAGGGCCGTGACGCCAAGAAGGGGCGTGACGCCAAGAAGGGCGTGACGCCAAGAAGGGCCGTGACGCCAAGAAGGGCCGTGACGCCAAGAAGGGCCGTGACGGCAAGAAGGGCCGTGACGGCAAGAAGGGGCGATGAGAATCACGAGGAGAATTTTTCGTTTTGACACGCCTAGCGTGACGTCTCTAACGACGTGTTCCTTTGCGTTGACCAATCAGGTGCTCTCTCCGGCGCGCAGTCAGGTCACTAGGTAATAAAGAAACGTGGAGAAAAGGAGGAGGGATGTTTGCTGCTGTCAGGTGGGACAACCAAACGGACTGAAGTATGCGCAGCCCGTCCCGTCCTCTCTGTGCCACCCAGGAGAACATCCACAACCCTTTCTTCTTTCCTTTCTTTTTCTTTTGGCAACACCAGACCTCCAGCGTCACACACAACGCTTCCGTCGCCATGATCGACGGTTGCTTCGACCGCCTCCCCGATGACGTCTGAACTCGCACACGATCGTCCGAGACACTGCAAGAGTTTATGGTGCTGTGATCGTTAGATCTGACACGGTGACCAACGTCAAAGACACATATATCCTGTAGTCCGATCCTGGCATCAGTGAACAATAGTCCTGAATTAAAGCACAGCTCCTCTCCGCCTACAGCCACTAATATAATATCTAATACTGAGGCAGTATGTTAATGTGTAGAAATGTAAAGCATTGAAGGACTGCAGCGTCTCTATCTCAGCTCATAGCAGTAATAACATCCGATGAGCCTAGAGTGTGCCGTGTGTGGCTGTTTATCTGTGCTCATTGTCTGTCCCGTCCAGCGGGGGGGCTCTCTGCGCTGCATACGGACGTGTTTATCTGAGCAGTTCTCGGTTCTCAGGCTCCGGCATCATCCAGCATGTTTGGGGCCGAGGGCCAGCGGCTCCCGGAGCTACCAGCTGTAGTGCGCTCACCTGAGGGGACGGTGCATCTGGTAAACATGGCCGGCGCCGCGGCCAGCACCGCGGCCAGCACGGGCCTCGCAGATACCTGACTACTGGCCAGACAGCCAGTTGGTCGCCCCCGGGCGAGGAGGACTGCTGGGCGAGGCAGGCGGCGCCGTCTCCGTCTGCGCTGTTCGGTCCAGACGTCAACTCTCTACTGAAGTCTCTGCTCACGGTGACGAGCTCTTTCTAAACCTCTTCACCGCTCTCTAAAGTTTTCTACCATGATCTGCAGCCTCTCGTGTCCTCCTCCTCCTCCTCCTCCTCCTCCTCGTTACATTCAACACTGAAGTCCCAGAAATAATCCTTTAAATGTTCCCATCAACATTAATAAAGCTGCGTATTAAATATCACATCATTTAAGAGACATGGAATTTAAACTCCTGAAAAGACGGAAACCCAAACTAACTGGGAGCTCCTTTGATTACTTACATGTAGCACTAACAAGTAATTGTTTGTACTACATGTAGTACTTGTACTTACATGTAGTACTTGTTAGTACTAAAAGGAACAAAGTCCTGGAAGTCGCTACCTGATCACATGAAAGTTGCTGCAAACATCCTGACTTTAAAGACAGCTAATATATCCTGCTTGATTCAGCAACGAGCCTGTTCTCATGTCCAGCTGTTAAATGTGATGCTATGTGTTCTTCATTGTGTCTCGCTGTATTCTGTCTAACCTTCTTTTACCTTCTTTACCTCTCTGATCTGATCCCCTAGTTTCATAAAAGACATTTAGATGTATTCTGTTATATTGTATCTGTCCCCATCAAATAAATAAAGAGATAAATAAACCCTCTGTAATGTCTTCTGTTGCTGGAGAGGAGCTTTGACCAGTCTGAGAAAATAACCCTGATCTTGGGTTGACCTTGGAGACTACAAGGTCATAATTGACAGACAGGCTGGGAGGTTTCAGAGACCCGGTTAGGCCGGAGGGTTTAATGAAGAGATGATCCAGCATGTTTTAACCCCTCGCCCCGCACTGTGGACTAACAGTCATCAACAAAGAAGATATCTGAGATGAAGGACTGATTAATGAGTCTGAACTTTAATAAACCTGCCTCACATCCTCTGAACACTAACTGTTCTTCATCACATCCTCTGAACACTAACTGTTCTTCATCACATCCTCTGAAGGGGGGGGGGGGGTTAAGGATACGCTTTTACAACCAAACAAAACTTGTGAATAATGTCTCAAACTGCTCTCTTTGCTCTCTGCTGCAGCTGTTTGTGACTTCACACTCCTCCTTCCCTTCCCTAGTCTTGTCCTTCGACCTTTTGACCCCAGCTTTCTACGAGCTGCTCTGAGCCCGTTTCAGGCCGTCCTCTAGACGTCTCAGCTGTTTCCTGTCACAGGATGTGTCCCAGTGTGGCTGTTAGTGTGATGTAAAGCTGTCTGATAACCAATAATCACCAACGTGCTCTCTGAGTGACGACATGTAGCCGTCACCATCGACAGACCTATCAATACAAACCCAGATGCATGCTGGGGGTTCAGGGAGAGACTGATTAGCTGGATATTACATGAGTGTTAAGAGACATACATGTCTTTAATTCAGTCCCATCAAGAGCAGAGCTGAGTGTGTTTCTCCAGACAGCAGCTGTTCAGTGTTATTATGTAAATGCTCTCGTGGATCACGGACCGACTACAGACTCGAATCAGTCACTCACAGAGATTAACGTGTTTAAATGAGCCAGATTAAAACAAGCATGTTTATGAATGTTGAGAATTATTAGAAGTGGCCCTTCAATCACAGCGTGATGTCACACAGCTCGTGTTTACAACATGAGAAGTCGTGTACACGATATGCGTGGCGTTCAAGTGGTTAAGTGGTGGGAACACCGCTGCTGGGCAACGGCAATATTAACGTTACTGTCGGCGTCTAGAGGGCTAACAAGCTAGGAAGCTAGCTAGTAACTTAATGCAGTAAATACAAAGACATCATGACAGAGGAGGAAGATGAGGCCCTTGGGAAGATCAACATTTTCCTCAGACATGTTATAAAATTACCAAGAAAAACAATATACGACTAAAATTACAATATATTCACTTATTATGCACCGAAAAATGAACTTCCAAGGCCTCCGCCATTTCTGACAACGTCAACAAACGCGTTGACGTTATTCTTGTTCATTTTCAAACTTGTAGTTTTGCCCCGACCGACCGAGGCTGACATCACTAGAGGTTCTTTATCAGACTTCACACAGCTCTCTCTGGAGCCACTACACGAGTCCTTTGTTCACGTCTGCAGTATTTCCTCCCCAACACCTGAACACACACTGATGTGTGTGTCCCTGTGTGTTTGACGGGTTAAAGTTCAGTCAGATGAATCACTTAGTTCTTCATTGAAATGAACAGGGAGTCAAATCTCTGTCTAAATGCTCTTTTTGTGTGATGAATTTGCATGTCGATATATTTTCTGTGTTTGTGTGGTGAGCACTTTCACACACAACGTGAATATTAAAGATCCTTGAGTGCTTTGAGTGAGTTTCTGTATTTATGAACCAACAACACCGAGGCTCTGTAGTCCTTTCAACCTCGACACACACCGGTTCAGCTCCTTCCGTTCTCGCCTTCACAATAAAAGCCCTAGACATGTAGAATATTTGCAGGCGAGTATTTCTCGTTTTGTGTTGTTTATTTGTGCCCCCCCGGCGCCCCCCTGGTTTTATCTGAGGTATGCAGAAACTTCTTTTTTTCCTGACAATTAGGAGTTTAATCCAAGAAAGCACAAAGTGCTCTACACGCTCTATGTCTGCGTTCCTGTGGACGTCCAGCGTGTGATGTAACGTCGTCCTGGAGATCCGCTCAGTTCACCATTAACATGGATATTTAGCCCTAAACGTCTCAGGTTGTGTGAAGCTCGGAGCCAAGAGAAGCAACATTTGTCCTTCAGTCCCTTGTTCTTATATTTACAACACTGAATAGAAAGTCTGGGGTTTTATTCAGTTCTATCTAACTAATGATGTGAATCCTAATTAGTCCTGAAGAGAGCATGCAGAAGTCCTCCGAGTCACACAGCAACACATGCGTATCACGTCCACAAGTCATTTCCCAAATGTTTAACAGGACTGACTGACTGATTGATGATGTCATTTTGCTGGAAAGAAGGCAGTAGCCGGTGTTGCTAAACTCATATATCATCATAAAATTAGACAGGGCATAAAGAAAGAGCATAAAAGTTAAAAAAAA
>CAKAOH010033186.1:27346-39509 GCA_916701665.1 Sebastiscus tertius
TATATATATGCGTGTATATGAATATTGACTCTGAAATCAAACCGTACCAATGGTTTCTGCTGAAATGAGGCTGATAGATTTAGAATTTGACCATGAGGTCATGACAATGAAAACAAAGTCATCCTCTGGGGAGCATGAACATGCTGTACAGATGTCATGGACATTTTCCCACCATGTTATAAGATATGCTGAGTGCAACAGGTGATGCCAGAGGGTTCATCCTGTGGGGAGCATGAATGTGTTCAATAAACGTCATCACAGATTAAAGAATTTGTGCTCAAGTGGGAATCTTGACCTGAAATGATGACGCTCTTTTTCTCTTGTTGTGTTAGCGTTAGATTTTGAACGACATTAGCGTCGCTAGCTGACATTATTGTTACCAAACTATAAGTGACGGTTATACGGAAATATGAAGGTCGTATTGTTGACCTTGGTGTTACTGCTGGAGGTGGTGATGTATGGACAGAAGAAGTACTGGGATCCTTTAGTTTAGTCAAATTAGAAATACTACAGTCTAAAATACTCCTTTAAAAGTAAAGTCCTGAATTCAACATGTTACTTAAGTAAAAATACTATTAGTAGTAGTATTATGAGCTAAATGTACATAGAGTATGAAAAGTAAAAGTAGTGATTGGGCTGTGCAGAATGCTTTCAGCGTTTGGTTTCTTTAGTTTCGTCATTTAGACAGATTAATATTCATATTGTGTTTTAAACCTTTAATGTTTGTGGATTATACACGCTGCTCTGTTTAATGTTGCATCGGAGTGAACGATGTCAGGAACCTCTACTATCTATTGACATGGTGATAGTTATTAATTTAATTATTAATCATCACATTGATAGATTATTATACTCAATAAGACTTATTCATGTGACTGTATTAATGTGCAATCATTTTCTCTTTGTTTCAAAGAGTGGTGCCCCGGTGATTTAATATACATTAAATCATATCATTCAATATTATTAAGAATTATTCTGATAACTATTCATTGACTTTAATGTTATTATTAATACATATCAAGTCAATGTCACAATTTTGACTATGAAATGTATAAGTTGTATACTGCCCTAAAAAATGCCAAAATATCATGACATATTGTTTGTGACTGAAAAAGCTCCGAGGTTCATCTCAAGTCAACATCATGTAGTCCCACTAGTGTGACCACGCTCAGCTCACGTCCCGAGGTCTTCCTGTTGGAAGAGGACAGCTTTCATTCACAGCTGATGGTTGATTTGAAGTTGACAATAAACCGTCTAGAATAATGAGCATTTATAAAACAAACATTCATTCCTGGGTCACACTGAATCTCCAAATTGTAGTAAAACAGAAGAAGCGTTCTTCCTTTCATTGTCTCGGAGTTTACAAGCAGAGTTTAGCTTCTCGCTGGTGAGATTCAGACGCTAATACGTCCCGAGGTACCATAAATCAAAGCCGGCTTTATTTTGTCAGCACGCAGATGGCCCAAATACACAACTCACCTCAATTAAGACCCGAGGAGGGGAGCTAAGAGGGAAAAGTGTTTGGAGAGGAAAAAGGGCACCTGTTCGCCTGTCATATCCGCGGCTCTTCTGATCAGCGGCTCGGAGCTTCCCCCTGAGCTGTTGCAATGCTGAATTAATGATGGCAAACAAAGCCAAAGCCTCCTCGCAGCCCCTTTGTGAGTTCATTCTCTTTCCACTTTGGTCCCTCTCAACTAATCTGCAGTGTCACACTTAATGAGATTTCCAGTTTGTAAAGTAAGTGGAGCAATAACTCCCCCAGCACACGGCTCCGTCTCCGTTCCCACCACCGCCTCGGATGCTTTTAAAGCAGCCGCTTCTGCACCTTCTGTCTATTCCTCCTCTCTCTAAAAGATGCATTATTAAGGATTATTACTTATACAAATCCCATTGAATTATTCACAGTAAAAACAGGCGGCTGGAAGTACAGTATGCGTGTAATGGGTGCTGTTATTTGCTTCATTATTCATAATGAGCAGCTTCTTCAGTCCTGGAGACAAACAATGAGTCATTAAACATTTCCAAAATGAGATAAATATGCATATCAACATTAAGTGAATTAAACAGAAATGAACTGTTCATTCTGTCGCCATCTGCAAAGGCTGTTTACTTCATGTAATTAGTGTTTGATTAGTGTGATGTTAAATATAATCTCTCCGGCTACTGAGAGGATCTAATAGAGAGCAGCACATTAGCGTTCTGACTTCTTTGCGTAGAGATGTTAACTCTTCTTCCCCTCTCGCCGGCAGCAAACGGGACTTTCTGTCTGATTGTTAACCTCCGACTCCGTGTCTGCTCTCAGGATATTTTATTTATGGTCCAGTCAGGGTTACCAGGAGAAAGACTACATCTGAAAGCTCCGATAGATCAGCACAGCGCACATGTACAAGTGCACAACGTGACGTCTCTCTGTGTCTTCGTTCAGACTTTCCATTCAGTTGTTACTTTGACTACAGTTATTATTACTATTATTGACTCTGTTTCTTGTGGTGATGACTCAACAAATACAACAATGACAAAGACACTCCAACATGACAAATACTGTAGTTTGAACAAGTGAAGTGGAGCAATCAAATGTCTCCTCCAGCAGAGACACTCTCTGATGAAATGGAGGGTGGATCACAACGGCTCTAAAATAACCATCTAACCCTGAATCTGAAGAAGACTGTCCGTGGATTTCTCCATCAGAAGGAGAGCACAAGATAAGCTCACAATCAAAACTGATGAAGAGGAAATAAAGGGAGTCAGTGAGTTTAAATTTCATTCTGGATTCTCAACTCAAATTTGACAAACATGTTAACAAGTAATGCAAAACAGTAAAGGTCAATGTGAAGTGTTTTAGAATAATACGACAATACAGCCACTTAAAGCAGCTCAACTGTTTATGCATGCAATGAGCCAGACTTCCTGTTGCATCGCTATAGAAACAAGCACTGAAAATAATGGATCAAACACAAATGAAATGGCAGAACTGGATAATTCTGAAAAAGTACAAGCTGTTCAGATTTGACTTCAGTTTTAACAAGTTTTCTTTTCTCAGATTGATTTTTAAATATATGAACAATCTCTCCCCATCTGTACTTTGTCCGTATGTCACCAAAATGAATACCAATAGATGATAGCCACTAGGGGATCAATGAATGAATACCAATAGATGATAGCCAATAGGGGATCAATGAATGAATACCAATAGATGATAGCCAATAGGGGATCAATGAATGAATACCAATAGATGATAGCCAATAGGGGATCAATGAATGAATACCAATAGATGATAGCCAATAGGGGATCAATGGCTGGTGACTGCAGAGTGGCAGAGCACTAAACTACCTTCGGTCAGTCGTCTTTTTCAGTAAAAGGAAACATTTCTGGAACGCTGTAACGACGGAGTGGCTATCATAAGCTGACCTGAGGTCTGAAGCTGACCTGGGGTCTGTACGGCGAGGCTGACCCGGGGTCTTTACGGCGAGGCTGACCCGGGTCTGTACGGCGAGGCTGACAGGAGGTCTGTACGGCGAGGCTGACAGGAGGTCTGTACGGCGAGGCTGACAGGAGGTCTGTACGGGGACGATGGAGTAACAGCAATCAGGTAGAGAGAGAGAGCCTCCACGTCTCATCACTATGCAGAGTTGCTGCCTGAAATCCAATTAAAGCCATAATCCAATAAAGCAGCATTTGTTGCTTCCAGTGAGGTCGGGACCTCGTCTCAAACCTCCGACAAGCTGTAATCAATATGATATCATAAACAACTCAGCTGAGACCAACACATCTAGTTCCTGGTCACTCCAGCTCTCTGTATTGGCTGCCTATAATTACATTTCAGAAATGCTTTTTAGTTTGCTTCTGTCTCTCATTGATTTCCAGGTCATGAGGTGACATTATAGAGGAAGAGGAGGGGGGGGGGGCATTAATGCACATTCACTGAATCAGCAGTTATATAAAGTATATACAATATAGTTAAAGCATATATCTGACTGGTTGCAGTAGAGCTCCACAGATAGAAACAGGAAACTGAAATGAGTAAATGAGGGTTGCAGCTATTGATTGTTTCCATAATAAAGTGTTATTATTCATATTATTATTATTATTATTATCATGATAGCCTGGTTTAGCTGGTCTGGGCTCCTATTGAGACATATCGCTAACACATCCAGCCCGGTCTCACTCCCAGATCGTCAAATACTGACGTTTGGACAGTTTGACACTCGGCATCTTGATACCGACGCACAAGCAGTGCTGTGCAGTAGCAGCACTACAAGTAACGGCATCACCAGTTTAACTCCACTAGTGCCCGTTCAGAGCCACAGAGTGCTGCGGTGCGGCTGCTTCTACTCGCCAAGTGTGAAGCTGATTGGATGAACAGTTCTCAGGATATGTGACTAACACACAGAATGATTACCATCATTGTGACTCCAGTCAGACAGCACTCTGGAGGTTGGTTAGACAGATACAACGGTAAACGGCGTGAAAGACGGAGACTGAGGAGAAAACTAAGGTGCTGATCCTGGATGGAATCATATTTGCTCCGTTTCTACCAACTGCTGCTTTAAGGGACTTTTTATGGATCAACAAGACACGTTGAACTGCTGGAACTCTTTTCTACGCCCTTCAACATCCAACTGCATTTAAATCCATATAACCTTGATTGGCAGGAATACGTGGAGTCAACGTACAGCTGTGCCAGAGACCAGACAAGTCTGATTCAGTGTGGACACGATGCAGAGACATTTAAACACTCAATGTGTCCCGGAGGAGTTCCTAACTAGAGATGCAGTGTGTGACTGTTATAACTACAGACCACACAAACCTCCAACCTTCACAGGATCCTCACTTTGTTTTGTAAATGGCGGATAAGAACAAATGTCTTTCCAAGATATGGCAAAGCTGAATAAAACAAAACAAAACTAATAAAACTCATAGCTTTTAATTGCATACGGTACATAAAGCATTACTTCACATTCACTTCCTTCCGATTGTTTAAATAACGAGTCTAAAGCATCATTCTTCCACTGTAAATTATATTTTATTTGCCAAGATGATTAAAAGGTTTCAGGTCCAGACAGAAAATAGTGATTACATAAAAGATGCATTCCAGAAATGTTGAGGTACACTGGTGGAAGTATTTACTACCGGATAGTTTATGGTGTGAAGCTTGAAAGCTTGATGCTCACTTCCTACTATTACTATTCAATAAGTAATAATGTTTTATGGTGTAGGGATTGGATCTGGCATATCAGTCTATCGCTTGGTTGGTCAGTCCACCAGACTGAAATCTCTCTCTAACTGTTGGATGGATCGTTGTGGGATCGTGGAGCGTCATGGATGGATCGCCATGAAGCTGGTGCAGACATCATCAGGTCAGCGTCGGTCCTTTGGTTCATGACCAAATGATAAATAATGACATTCCCATCAGCCTCAGTTGTATTTTGCGTTGTGCTAGACTGTGATGGTGAACATGTTAAGAAGTATACCTTCAATACATCAGCATGTTAGCGTTGCCTTTGCGGTGCCTCAGTACAGAATCACAGAGCCGCTACCAATGCTCAAGACTCTTTGTCTGGTCTCACAATAAATCGAAATGTAATGTACTAATCTATGAGGACAAAACACTGCAGTGGTTGTTCTGTTCACTCTATTTAAATTTGGTACCAATAATCAGAAGAAGAGCCTCAGTCTAGTGCTGATCTTGTAAATATTTGTCTGCTCCTCATGAATATTTAGGAGAACATAATAAATACATATATAAAGCTAATAAAGGTGAAACAGCATCATGTTGTTCACCGCTGTCATCATGTGCAAAGTGGAAATTATTACAAGAAGACGGGTATAAATACGAGAAATGAGGCGAAATGATTTAATAATAAGGGAAACTCTGGAGATAAACACTCTCAAATCACTTCTCAGAAGTCATAAATTGAAAGTATTCCCACAGCCTTTTTTTATTAATAGAATCAAAGTGACGGCCAATAGATTGCTTTTAGCCAGCCTTATCATTCTGTTCCAATTAAATTCACACCAGCTGCTTCCTATTCAGAGCATGTTGCCTAGCTGCACTTCTTAATCACAATACTGCGGGGGAGTTCATTTCATTCCGACGACTCCGACCGAGTGCTCACCTGCATCTCGGCGCCGCAGAGCCTCCGAGAGGCCGGGACGAGGGGACGCGAGCCCGGCACACGACATTAATGTGGATTCTGAGTAAGCTCAGCTGTAAATGAACAGCAGCTAGTCTGAGATTAGCCCTTATCAGGCTGACTGGAGCGGCTGAGTGAGGCGAGGGTGGAGGGGATGTGGGGTTAGGCTAACGCTATCTCCACTGCTCATTTTCAACATCATAAGCCAGGTAGGTTTAGGCAGCGCTTTCCTCTATTCCGGCTGCAAATGGGAAAATCAAAGGCCCGCGTCGCCTCTGAAGCCGGAGGGTGGAGGCTGCTAAGTGAACGCCACGCTCCCGATTTCACGCCACGCCTGTCTTTCTCTCTCAGTGTCATCAAAGCAGAGCCGTAGAGGAACATGAGCTGTTATCCATTACCTGAGGACTAATTGGCCCTTTAATTCCATATCAGATCTGTGCTCACTTCAGCAGCTCTGAACTGACTGAGTGGCCACACAACGCCAGCGTATTAAAGCCCTCCGTCGAGGTACGCCGTGTAGCGGGCCTGTTAAAATGTCACCCGTCCTTCTCGGAGCTCCGGGCTCCCGGCAGGTACTGTATGTCGTAGATGGGCCGTTACCGTGACAACACATCACAGACAAAGCACCAAAATCACCAACCAATGAGACGAGCCACATACAGGATGTAAGAGAGGAGAGCAAATGGAAACCTAATGCACACTCAGCTGTCCAGAGAGGGGTTAGATTAATAAGAGGCCTAATGTCACCAATATCACCACAACTAAATCCAGTCATTCATCTTTTATTCCCTGTCACCAAAGTAGGAGTAGATCCTTCCTACGTTTTATTAATGTACCTTAATAAGACTAACTTGTGTGCTTCAGGTAAAGTGCTTGTTGGATCATGTAGCTGCATTAAGGTTAGGGTTAGGGTTAGACTACCTTCAGGGTTAGGTTTAGGGGCTTGGGTTAAAACGTAGCAATCACATTGATTGCTACGAGGTGCACTGGCGCACGGGGACCGGACGAATAAAATTCCTAAAAATGCGTTATTAAAACAACTAAAATGTTGTTAAAATTACACAATTAAAAATTAAAAGGGATTTAAAAATGTAAAGGATCCACTAGCTCAGGGAGAGAAAGGTAAAAAAGCCATGAGGTTCAACTAAATGTTACGCTAAAACCCTACAAAATGTTAACAGACAAATGTTAAAATAGCAGCTACCATAGGTAGAAAAATAAAATATTAAAACTAGATACAAATAAAAATAAATATAAAGACATCTTTCTCAGGTATATAGGTACAATAATTAATAATACGTAAAAGCACGATCAAAAATACACACTGCAGGTTAGTAAAATAAATACAAGTGCTATAAAAGATGTTTTAAGTGTGGAGGGATAAAAAACATCAAATCATGCAGTTAGTAGTTTAATGGTAAATATAGACAAAAGAAATCAGTGCTATAATTAGAGAAAGATATCTTAATGAGGTGTTTAAAAGAAGCTATGATAGCTTAAGGTTATGGGGTTATGGTTATCTGCATCTGACAATTATTGTAACTGTTTTAAATCGGATTTTTCCTGTGATTGGATCGGCGTGGCCGGTGAAAGTAGGGCTAGGGTTTGGACTTCTCTCTACTTCACAGTGCAACACCATAAATGCTTCTGAGAATCGGTCTGACACTGTGCGCCATTATCCCCCATCTGTGTAATTCTTTGTATTGAGACGACAAAAGCAGACAAAAGAAAGCGTTCCTGCAGAGAGGCAGTAGAAAGCCACGATGGCAGCAGGCTGTTCAGCCCCGCATGGAGTGTGGCCGTTTAGGACAGGTAGCCACAGGTCTGCCTGGTCTGATGGTCGGAGAACGTGCTGTATGAGAATAACCTGGAGAAGTACTGCTGCAGTCGGAGAGTAGAGTCATATAACACTAAATCAACTCCTGCCTTAATGCCACTGGACGCATGTTGAGAAAGTTCAGCGTATCGGGGACTCAAAGATCAAATTAGGAGAGCTTGGGTCTGCAAAGTGTGGTTGAAAATCAGGACAGAGCACGTTGTTAGCAGCTCAGCAGAGAACCTGCTGTAATCCCCGCTGAAACTAAAGGATTCGATCTGAGTAATGTAACACAGAGTAAAAGCCTGAAGCCTTGTCTCTGCCCCCTCCAAACTTAAGTGCTTCTCTCACCCCACAAAAGTATTGCACGCATCAAACGCAAGACAAACAGTATGTCGATTATTTGACTATTCTTATAGCCTTACCACTAGTGGGCAGCAATGTCAAGTTTGTCCAGGTCATCGGAAGGTTTGGACTTCTTAGATTACCAGATATGTGGTGTGACTGTTTGTCCTGATGGTGGAGACGGAGGAAAGGTCACATGAATGTTGTCCATGTTAATCTACACATTGGATATTTAGATTTCTTTGGTACAAGTTGACATTTTGACCCGTGGAAGGCTCGAGGTCCACTGAACGAGTGTAGAACATGGATAGACATTAGATTGCTATGAATGCAGACGTTGGTTTTCCAGAGACTTCGTCACGGACCAAAGAGTTGACCTGATATTGCTGCTAAAGGAACGGTTGGGATCATTCTCCAGGAACGATGAATACTCACACAGTCACACAGTCTTGCCAGGAGTTTATTGAGGTATCTTGCTTTGAACCAAAGTTGGGATGAACAACCTGAATGATAACTTCCTGACTTCACCATCGTTACGCTCCACCAGCAGCAGAACAACTAATTAAAGAAAGTGGATGTAGAAGGCTTTAACTTCTGCTCCATCCCTGCAGCTGCCTTGACATGAATGCATGAGCGCGTTACCTCCTCCGTACCTGATATATCCCTTCATGTCGTAGGTCCCCGTTGCTCGACCTCGCATGCATAACGAGGATCAGAATAAAGCCCATTTGCAACGTCGTCCGTGTTTCTGAACTGAACCATTTGTGGAGCGCTCGCTCCAAAAAACAAGCAGTGATATTTGAACAAAAGCTGCCCAGGTTGACTTTGACTGTGTCAGGACCTTGCCTATTGTCCTGCAGCGTGATGGGGCTTTTGTAGGAATAATGTCCATTTAAAATGCTCATTGTCCTCGCGGTGTGCCTTTCAGCCTGATGCCGTGTAACATTAATCACAGTGGACGGCAGCTGGCTGACATCCTCGGACTGATGGGAAAGGCAGGGTTTAATCGCACGGGCCAGAGAGGAAGAGGGTTGGATGTGGATATGCATGAGAGTGTGTGTGTGTGTGTGTGTGTGTGTGTGTGTGTGTGTAAACACTGAGGCCTGATATATCTTATTCCTCTGTGCCATAGAGCTCCACTGTTGTCCAGAAACTATTAAAAACACATGAGAGAGCCTCTCTGTGTCACTGGGTGACGTGTTCCTTCATTACCGTCAACACACACACTGGACTGTATTCTGACTCAATCCCACGTTCACCATCCCGCTGCCACCAAGATACTGCAGAGCACCGCATGTGGATCATGCACCACCCAACACAGTCCCCAGTACGTGCACTATTTCTTCCTGTTCGACAAACATTTGTTAAAAACTACAGTGACCAGCTGCCTTTTTAGAAAATCAAACTACATATCTGAGAGGTGCTTGTAAAGATGTATTGCTTCAGGAGGAACCGACGGGCTCAGAGCTCAGAGCCACAGACAGGGAAGGGAACATTGAGGGTTTTGGCCTTAATAATTCAATCATTTGTTGACAAAACATATTTAGAATAAAGCCTCGTCTTTAAAACTGTGACGCCGGTTTCCACGCTCTCCGGGAAAATCCAACGGATGTGACGTCATGCGAGATGGCGAGAGCCTTTACTCCAGAGCTAACAGCATGCAACCGTAGCTAACGTTCAGTCGGAAATGGAGTCCGCTAACACCAACAAACAACCAGCCTCCACCACACATTAGAGTCCAACACACATTGGAGTCCAACACAACTCAGACTCCAACACACATTAGAGTCCAACACAACTCAGACTCCAACACACATTAGACTCCAACACAACTCAGACTCCAACACACATTAGAGTCCAACACACATTAGACTCCAACACACATTAGAGTCCAACACACATTAGAGTCCAACACAACTCAGACTCCAACACAGATTAGAGTCCAATACACATTAGAGTCCAACACACATTAGAGTCCAACACACATTAGAGTCCAACACAACTCAGACTCCAACACAAAGTCCACAGAAGCACAAAAAAACTAAACAAAGTTATACGTAGTGAAGCCAGACTTGTAAAACTAGGATGGACATGAGTCGGGCCTTCGATTCACGGAGGGGCCTTCGTGTGGTGAGCGAACATTACTGACTGACATGTGAAATAGAGTCATATTGTGGTTTTAGTTGTCAATCACGTTCAGTCTCGTGTGTCGCCTCGCTGTTTTGACCGATGCTCGCTTGCGTCTCCGTAGGGCGAGGTGTCATTGATTCTTACATAGAGCCCCTTTAATGAAAGGTTTACTTACAACCATAGTCTTATTTTCATAGATTTGGTTTATAGCCCTTCTCATTGTCTGTTGTAGTGATATCACCACCTCCCTGGATCTCAGCTGTTCACTGGGTCAATAACACATTGTCCTAACAGGAAGGTGTGATGGACAGAACTACAACACAGGTTCACTTTGTGAACGTAGATCGTGTGATGTAGCGCTCTCTCTCCTCACGCCGCGTTCATGTCATGTTGGAGTTGTTGTAATGACGAGTTTCTGACTCATAAATAGTGTTAACATCAACATCCAACAAGTTCTACTTACAGCTGAGAAGATGAATTCTCCTAAAGCTGGATAATATGTGACGTGGCAGAGCCAACATTGGATGAACATGAGCACACACGAGGCTACAGGGGGAGGCCTGGCGGTGGTGGTGCAGCAGCGAGGACGAGGATGCAGAGCTCGGTGTCGGGGTGTGCAGACTGTTTGTATGGACGGCCTATAGACAGAGGTCACAGAGGTCATGGACACGCATGACCGGAGAGTGATAACATGGATATAACATGACCTCAGTACCTGCCTGAACTATACGTAGGGTCCATTCATTTGGATTTTACTCAGTCAAGAGTTATTTTGTGATCATATTATGATCTCACTATTAAACTTTCATTTTCATCAGTGAACTCCATAAACTGTCTAATCTGTTTTCTAGTGATGGAAACTTACATAAGATCACAGAACGATTTCAGGACCCTATCAGACCTCCCACATCCTGTTTCAGTGGATTCCCTCCATCAGTATTATTCTTTATATTCATTATATTATTAGACCATAATTTAGGTGTAAAAAGAGGATTCTCAACACAGAAGTGGATCTATCTCTCAGAGATCGCCGTCTCTGCTCCGGCTGAGATATTCAGAGCAGCGTCTGACACGCGACTGCTGAGAGGGGAATGAACGCTGGATTAGAAATGACTCACATCGATGCAGGGCGGGAGAATCAGCAGACTCACAAATCAAAGTGGATTTAAAATGCTAGATTTAACCTTAAACGGCGTTCGCCGCGCTCTGTTATCACGGGACGCAACTCCTCGTGGGGGAGGGGACATGTGATCTGATTTAGTCCTGTATGATGGGGAGATCCTCCACCCAGCCCTTTTACATGTATCTGCTGTAGAGTCCTGCTGTGTGTCCACCGCCGTCCTCCCTGTCCACTGTCCACCCAGCTGTAGTATTACTGTAGTATTACTGTAGTATTACTGTAGTATTAGCTGTAATACTAGCTGTAGTATTACTGTAGTATTACTGTAGTATTACCTGTAGTATTACTGTAGTATTACCTGTAGTATTAACTGTAGTATTACCTGTAGTATTACCTGTAGTATTACTGTAGTATTACTATAGTATTACTTGTAGTATTACTTGTAGTATTACCTGTAGTATTACCTGTAGTATTACTGTAGTATTACTGTAGTATTACTGTAGTATTACTGTAGTATTACCTGTAGTATTACTGTAGTATTACTGTAGTATTACCTGTAGTATTACTGTAGTATTACTATAGTATTACTTGTAGTATTACTGTAGTATTACCTGTAGT
>CAKAOH010033187.1:2199-19938 GCA_916701665.1 Sebastiscus tertius
CTCCGGGACAGCACAGCTCTGACAGGCCAACGATGTCCGACGTATAGTCCTGCTGGGCTGAAAATGTGAGCAAAATGACAAACAACAGCAATGTTGGAGGTGAACAACAACTATTGAACCATTAAATAGACGTTATCAGTCTCTAGAAGCACCATAGATGTGGGTCATTAGGGGCCTACTACGCCGTATACGTTGTAAAAGTGAAGTGAAACTTAAAAGCAACACATTTAGGCAACAAAACTACAACTTCTTTAGGTTTAAGCAATAAAACTACAACTTCTTTAGGTTTAAGCAATAAAACTACAACTTCTTTAGGTTTAGGTAACAAAACTACAACTTCTTTAGGTTTAAGCAAAAACACTACAACTTCTTTACGTTTAGGCAACAAAACTACAACTTCTTTAGGTTTAGCCAACAAAACTACAACTTCATTAGGTTTAAGCAAAAACACTACAACTTCTTTAGGTTTAGGCAAAAAAACTACAACTTCTTTAGGTTTAGCAACAAAACTACAACTTCTTTAGGTTTAGGCAACAAAACCACAACTTCTTTAGGTTTAGGCAATGAGTTAGGCATTATCAGTCGCTATAAGCACCATAGATGTGGGTCATTAGGGGCCTACTATGCCGTATACGCTGTAAAAGTGAAAGTAAAACTTAAAGCAACATGTTTAGGCAACAAAACTACAACTTCTTTAGGTTTAGGCAAAAAAACAGTTAGGTTTAGGGAAAAACATCGTGTTTTGTGTTAATATAACTACGAACACAAAGATAACTACAGATTGTTGGTTTCACACGGGATGTGAACTCCAGTCTCCTGGGTGAAAACCTGTGTTTTGTGTCATAATCATCAAAATCATAATTACTACGGTCATTGTCGTGTTCTTTTATACCTTCTTTCAGTGATCTACCATGTGAATAGATGATAAAACCTACTAGTAGGTATAGTAGGTCCCTACTGACCCACATCTATGGGGCTTATAGCGACTGATAACACCTATTTAATAACCTGACAACAGTCTAATCGGCTGCATTTTCCTAAG
This sequence comes from Sebastiscus tertius, assembly GCA_916701665.1. Taxonomy (NCBI): domain Eukaryota; kingdom Metazoa; phylum Chordata; class Actinopteri; order Perciformes; family Sebastidae; genus Sebastiscus; species Sebastiscus tertius. Next base: position 3,242 of record CAKAOH010033187.1, read on the forward strand.
CATAGTAGGGTAAATCCTATGTACTTAGGGACATTCAATTCGAAATAAATACATTTTGGGGTTAGGAAATGTTTCTTACACTATCATCTATTTTATACTGTCTATGATCAGTGAGAGTGTAATTTTATATTCTTAGCATTAAGGGAATAAAGAGAGGTGTTACAATGGAAATGTCAACAGTGCTGAATTCAGTAGTACAGGTCATAGTAGCAGTGGTAGTAGTAACAGTAGTAGCAGTAGTAGTCGTCACCGTGAAATGTCAGGATGCAGCATTAGGTAACAAACAAAGACCGACTATTCAAAGAAATAAAGTAAGCCGACGAACTTAACTTGTAACTTACATTTACTTAACTTTAACTTAGTTAACTTAAATTACACATTTTACAAGTAAAATTGGTTTTAAAGAGTTTAAAGAAATACCTGATGGCCCAGAATGCCACCCGCTCTGACTATATGATCTTTAATGAGGAATTTTCAATGTTTATTCATATTTTGGCAACTGAATACGTTGTTTTTTAAAGGTGCTGCGGTTGTTTTTGAGCTGTATCGGATGTTTTTAAGGTGTGGGTACTTGTTGTTTTGTTGTTATTGTCATTATTGTCGTTTTATTGTTGTATTTTCCTTGTTTTTGTTTTTACTTGTCATTTGTTTTTATTGTCAATAGCAGTTTAATTGTAGTTGTTTATGCTGTTTTTTTGTTTGCTTTTTCTTCTTTAGTTTTTGTTAAATTGTTGACTTAGTTGTTGTTAGTATTTTCATTTGTTGTTTTATTTCTGTTGATTTTAGTTTTTTGTAGTCTTCTTGTTTTTCTTTTGTTAATTTTTGACTTGTTATTATTATTGTCATTAGCAGTTTTATTGTTGTTGATTTTAACATTTTTTTGTAGTTTACTTGTTTTTCTTTTGTTTTTTTGCTAAATTTTTGGCTTGTTGTCATTTCTTGTTATTATTATTGTCATTATTTATTTAATTGCTGTTGATTTTCAGTGTTTTTTTGTAGTTTGCTTGTTTTTCTTTTGTTTTATTAATTTTTGACTTGTTATTATTGTTATTTGCAGTTTTATTGTTGTTGATTTATTGTTTCTTTTAGTTTGTTTTTTTTGTGGTCATTTATTATTATTGTTATTCGTATTTTTTATCGTTGTTGATCTATTGTTTTCTATGTTTTTGTTTCGGTTGAAGTTTGTTTTTCTTTTGTTTTTTGTTCCTCTTTTAACTACATATTTGTTTTTACGTTGTGATGTAGTGTTTTTGTACGGATCCCAGGAAGAGTAGTTTCAACTAATTCCAGGTAAATAAATAAATACCTTTTCTGTTGAAACATGTTGTACGGGTGCTACTGTCCCATGCAACATGTCTGGATGGGCACTTTACGATGAACACATGGACTTAGCCGCTTGTCTACTTAGCACTTCAATAATTGATGCCCTCGCTTCATTGTCACCAAAAACTCATATCAAGAAAGGAGTGTCAGGCTCACCTTACTGATTAAGTCTGTGTGAAACTTTAATGTGCACCCCATCTTCAAACTGATAACAAACTGAAGTGCTCAAGCAAACGAGGTAACGGGGAGTTGAACCACTTGGATGTCCGTCGTTCATCCAGCGTCTCGCTATGATCATATTTTGACTCGTTCCCGGTCTTTAGGAGCCTGGAGGTATCGGAGATGTTGCTACCTGATAGTCTGAACAGGGAGGAACGTCGTGAAAGATTTAACTGGCGTGTTAGGATGACTGAATGGGCTTTGTGAGCTCTGTGCAGGAACTCTATCCATAATGCAGGGGATGACAGCACTGCCTCTGTTCCCCAACAAGCATTAGTCCTGGGCCCCTGCTTATGATGTCTGCGTGCAGCTTCCCTTCATTAATGAATGATAGGCCATGCACATATCAATGGCGGCTCCTGATGCACACAGGGCGTTTGTGGAAGGTAATTTCTAGAAATCTATTTCCACTCTTCCTTGAGCCTATATTGTTTACACGGCCGCTAATTGAGGTTTTATTTATATACGTCGAGCCGTGTCTATTCACTAGACTAAATGCAAGTTTGCAAGTAAAAGCCACGCCCTGCTTAAACCCCTGAACAGCTGTTACATGTGCTGACTCACCCTCAGACTGAGTAATGGCTGTCATGGAGAGGTAGACGGGTACTTTGCAGACTTTTCCAAATGAGAAGGCACAATCAGATAAGATCCTGGACGAACTTATTGTGACTATAAAGAAGGCAAACTGTCGGGTTGGAGGGGACAGTTTGTGTCTAGGTGGTAAACACATTACAACATCTACACAACACAACACGTAAGTTTGGATTACATCCGTGGTGCGTTCAGGAACTCAGACATGTCTGCGTCTAAAATGTAGTTTATGGTCATCAACAAACATTACAACTGTTAATGTCATGTTTTTCTTTTGCACTTCACCTTTTAATAGTATATTTTACACAACAAATATATATAATCTCCTTAAAGCTGTACAAATAAATGTTCAACCAACAAGCCTCGAGTATCAACATCATCCTATCCCAGCACACCCGCAGACTAAATACTCCACCTGTACAGTGATATCTACTTTAACTATGCATCTTAACTGTGATATTAATCATTAAAGTTAGTGAGATTCAATAACTACACTGAACCTGTGTACCTCATATAATTAATAAGGTGCGTTTAAAGCAAAACTTTGACCATTTGGGAGTATATCTTGGCTTTAACCCTCCTGTTGTCTTCCCGTCGACCATGCAACTTTTGTCTTCCCGGGTCAAAATTGACCCTGTCTGGTTTGACTGTTTATAAAGCATATAAACTATCACCCAATTCTGTGTTACACCTTTTTGGCCAACTTCATTCCTAATTAAATTATTAAGTTTTACACTTTTTGGGGGGGAAATTAAGTTTAATAAACCTAATTTCTATGAAATTATACCTATTTTTTTAGTAAATGTTTTGTCTGTATTTCAAAATGACAGAAAAACACTGTAAAAATTATACATTTCATTTGTGATTTTAATGTAAATGGTCTTAGATTTACAGTATTTTTTGTAATCACAACCGTAATTATCTGTATTTAAGCTTTTCTTGAACATTTTTAAAGATAATTATTCTGTTTTTTAGAGGTTTATGACTCTATTTTAACAATTAATTTATGTTAGAAGAAAAGGATTTCATGGAATTCTAAAAATATTTCTTGTAAAAATACAGATAATTAGTGAATGTAAAATTACATGTTTCATTTGTGATTTATATGTAAATGGTCTTAGATTTACAGTGTATTACTCTATTCTAACAATAAATATATGTTAAAAGTAAAATATTTCTTGTAAAATTACAGTAATATAGGCTAATTATATAAAGATAATTGCTGGAGTTTTTTTTACAGTTTATTTATATTAATTAATGGACAGTATTTTTCTGTTTCTGGCGCCCCTGCTGCCGGAAAATTTCTGTTATTTTACACTTTTTTTTTTACAGTGCAGTCTTTGTGCTAAGCTAAGCTAAGCTAAGCAACATCTGGCTGTAGCATCATATTTAATGGACAAATATGAGTGGAATCAGTTTACTTATTTAACTCTCTGCCAGAGAGCGAATTCCTATAAAAAACTATTCCTTGAAGGCACCGTAAGCAACTCTAACTAAGTAAAGTGTTCATTGCATGAGTTCACACACTGTTTGTGTGTGTAGTGACCCAGTAAGACTGTATCTGACAGCACCTACAAGGCCCATGTCACTCCCCACCCTCCACCCTCCACCCTCCACCCACACTACCGACAGCCTGACGGACTCCTTGTTCCTACATGATTTAAAGAACTACTGTGAACTGTCAGGTTTCAGCTCCCTCCGTAGTCTCAGTTTCTATCTCAGGTCTTACTCCGGCCATCAGATACGACTATTACCTCAGCAGAGCTGCCAGGTTGGCCCCGGCACCACCACCCCACCCCCGCCCCCTCCGTACTCCTGCTTCCCTCTCTCCTGCCAGACTTCATCAAACAGTGAATTATTCAGGGTTAACAAGCTGTTGGAACTGTAAACTCAATTGTGCATTTTCATTAAACCTCTGTAGCTGAAGAGGACAGGATGCGGTTCACGTGTGAAACAGTACTAAGCTGACTCCTCTGACAGAGAGGTGACAGCGAAGAAGGAGACATGTCAAAGGAGACAGGCGAGGTCGCGACCTCTTCAATTGCTTCCTGGTAAAGGATTGTGTTGCCAGGTTTGATTGAATCAAAAGCTCACTTGTGATTGAATAACACAGGCTAGACTGAGCTGATTGACTTTGATTGGTGTAACAGGTTGACTGATGCTGCAGCACTCAGATCTGGAAAGCTTTATTTAGCTATTTGACCACTCAGACGTTGATGTCGGGCGAGAAAAAACACAAAAAGCAGACAGACTGCACGAGTCACAACGTGCAAAACTCCACTACATCTTAGCTGTCACGGTAGACTATGGAAATGTATGTGTGAAATAAATTTATAGTTATCTCTCACTTAAATTCCTCCTAATGTGTCTCTGAAGCTGCAGGTACTAAAGGTGACTAAACTGTTGACTAGCTCTTGTACACTCACACATACACGCAGGTGTGCCCATGCAAGCTCACACACAAGGTTTAAACAAAAGTCACTTATACATATTAGATAAGTGTATTACATACTTATTGATTATTAGGGCTGCACGATTATGGCCAAAATGCTATCACGATTATTTTGATCAATATTGATATCACGATTATTCATTGATTTTAGCGACAACATATTTTTATTGCACCTTCACATTAAAATAGTACGGCTTTCACTTCCATGCTGTGCTACATTCATATTAATGTGCAAATTAGGGCTGAACAATGTTGGAAAAAACTGACATTGCAATATTTTTTTTTCTGCAAAATGAAAATATACAGGAATATTCACCCTACTGTTTTGTTAGCTACATTTTAAAGTTAAATGCTTCAATCTGGTGCACTTCAAGAGCAAAATTAGCAACATTAAGAGGCTAGATAAACAATTTTATGCTCTAAATTTAATCATAAACACATTGGTTGTATAGATAATATCTATACCCAAAAGTGAAGCCAAACCATCTCGATCGGTGGCTGGTGGCTCGCTGTTAGTTTAGGAAGCGCTTGATTTGATATGCAGCAGTTTTCTATGAGCAGAACACAAATTTTATGCGTCAATATCGCAGTCGATCATGTTCATTTAATTGTGGAAAGCCAAAATTGTGATCGTGATTAATATTCGATTAATTGTGCAGCAATCGATACAGTACCACAAAACAAAATATCGCAATATTTTATATTTTCTTACACCCCTAAAAAATGGTGTTCCTTTCTGGAGATCATCTTGCTGAACAAAACATGTAAGTATCATAAATGTGTGTTTGCCACAGAGTTTATTTTCTGTAATAATCCCAAACCCAATGGAAAAGTCACATTGGCTTTTTGAAGAGGAAACCAGGGCATTGCTAACTTCCTGGTCGGCCTACAAAAATACGTCATCCCTGCAGCACTGGATAGATATACAAATAATGATGGTTTTGTTGAATTTAGTGTGTCACAGCCATTCCAGTGAGCCAGCATGCACAGGACCAGGACCTTGGTCCACCTCAATGCTGCAGGGCCACAATTAAAGGTCCCATATTGTAAAAAGTGAGATTTTCATGTCTTTTATATTATAAAGCAGGTTTAACTGCTATATAAATACTGTTAAACTATCAAAACTCTCAATATACAGAGAAATACACACAGCCCGTATTCAGTAATTGTGCGTTTGAAACAAGCCGTACAATATATAGATCATTGCACGGTTTTAAACATAAACATTCTAAATGTGTCCCAGTTTATTTTCTGTTGCAGTGAATGTAAATAACATCAGGAAGTAAACATGGACCCAAGCCGTTGCCTAGCAACGCAATTTCGTTGTAATGCACTAAAACGGAGCGTTTCAGACAGAGAGGTGAATACAGGTATATTCAGACAGACAGTATGAGGAAAATAAAGTGTTTTTTGAACATTACAGCATGTAAACATGTTCTAGTAGAAACACAAAATACAAGTATTAAACCGAAAATGAGCATGATATGGGACCTTTAATGTTATTAATTACACCTGTGTTTACCTGCAATGACATGTCAAAATAGCTGCTATGAAAAGGGCAGAATTGTTCAAGCAATGACTGGTTTTTACTAGTGAATAAAGATATAAGATTATTTCACAACTTCACACATTAAATATTACTTTGCATCATCATCATCATTAAATCAGTCTGACTTAGTTTATAGTTAAATTCATAAATTCGTACCAGTATGACCAACTCCTCTGTTGACTGACCTCCTGCACAAAGATGGGATGTGACAAATGATACTGTGGCGTCCTCTAGTGCACGTGGGTGATAACGTGCAGAGAGAGAAATGGGAGGAGGCATGTAATGTGGTCTTTTTAATCAGCCTGGAAGAGAAATAACGAGTGAGACCTGATGCTGTGTGTGAGTTCATCCCAGTAGAAACACACACAGACATCGTAGCTTCAGAGAGAGTAACGTCACTTACGCGACTTTTGAGTGTGTTTTCTAATTACGCTGATACTTCAATAGTTTTACAACAAACTGCGATTTTATTGATTTGCAAAATTATTTTTTAAATTGACAAACATCATATGTGTGATTCATGGCGCAATTCAAACGGGATCAAAAAATTATTTATCTCTCTCCATTGACTACCGTTCAGATTTATTCCGAAATAAATTGTAGTGATGTGTGGGTAACGAACGAGCCGGTTCAAAGAGCCGACTCTTGTAAGTGAACGATAAGAGCCGGCTCAAGTCCAAGAGCTGTCTTTTTTATTTTTTATTAATTCAAGTCAGAATGAGAGGACGGTCTTCTCCGCGCCACGGGCACTCCATGCACTGACTGTGACTGAATGTTGTGTTAATGACGTCCGTGCGACAAATCAGGTGATGACAGACAAGGATCATACCATCAAGCAGGGAGGGGTAGTGGGGTGCGGCAGCGCTGACGGCCTACAGGTACAGAGCAGGAGGAAGAGGAGGAGAGAAAGAGAGAGAGAGGAGTGCGGTGCGCAAATAGCAGACAAGACGAGTGACAGTCGGAAATGAAGCAGCACGTACAATTATGATATTCTGGAAATTATTACTTATTATTATTATAGTGAAAAATATTTGAAAAATATCCAAAATTATTTGTAAAATATGTGAAAAATGTCTGAAAATTATGTGAAAATTTTAGAAAAATATCCAAAAATTATCTGTAAAATATGTGAAGAAACTAGTGAAAAATGTCAGAAAGATATTAGAAAAATGTCCAAAAAGTATTTGTAAAATATGTGAAATAGCAGAATAGCAGACATGATGAGTGACAGTCGGAAATGAAGCAGCATGTAAAATTACGGTATTCTGGAAATTATAAGATTTAGTATAATTATATTAAATCATTTAAGTGATATATGTGCACACATACTAATCATAGGTCAAAACAGCTAAAGCTAAATTTGGCTGAATTATAAAACGCAGAAGTGGTAAAACGAAGAGCCGTTTGGGAGCCGAAAGATCCGGCTCTTCTTGGTGAGCTGAGCCAAATGATCTGGATCACTAAAAAGAGCCGTAATTCCCATCACTAAGTTGCACTTTCACCGGATGTGACGTCGCTGCGGCCTCTTTCCTGTGTAACCGTGGTAGCTGCTGCTGCTGCTGTCTGTCAACACATCAACACTAACAGCTCCAGAAGACGTCTCTAGTGTTTTTAACCTGTTAGTCTGTACAGATCTCTACCTGTCCTCTACCTGTCCTCCTCCTCCTCCTCCTCCAGCATGCCCATGTACCAGGTAAAACCCGTCAGCGGGATCAACATAAAGACTGATTTACCAACCTGCATGTACAAGTTACCAAATGTCCACGAGCAGCCGGGAAACAGCTGCACCTGCGAACACGTGCACCAGGTAACTGTTAACTTCATTTAGACATAAGCTGATCATTATTCAACTTGTTAGATTCTATTCTGCTCTCCTTGTTGCCACGTGTTGATGAATGCGCATCTCTGGTGGGGTGTTAGCATTAGCTGAGTTAGCTTGTCAGTGAATCAGTTGTGGCTGATGCAACTACTACTAACCTCCTACACTGATACTACAAGCTTTACACATTATTAATATAGTATATTAGAGTAGATTGTTGTTGTATGTGCTGACACTGTTTCTGTTAATAACCATCTAATGGTATAATGGTAATGATGGTAGGTCTGTATATAGGAGACATCTGCTCCAGATGTGCTGTGGTGGAATGATGCTACAGACACACAGACACAGACAGACAGAGACAGAGAGACACAGACACACAGAGAGACAGACAGACAGACAGAGACACACACACACACACACACACACACACACACAGACAGCCAGACAGATGTACTTTATTGATCACAAATTGGGAAATTCCTGTGTTACAGCAGCAGGTGATCCAGGCAATGCACAGGAACAGTACATGAAATGTACATGTCAACACTAAAGAAATATATCCATAGAATAAAGAATATTGGAATACACTATAAATATACCTGACTACTACAACTAGCATAAATTATAAACATAGAATAACCCACTATATATATATATATATATATATATACACACACACACACACACACACACACACACACACACACACACACATACACATTAGCAAGTGTGCAGTAACATGCTATATACCGGTGGTGGCTGGTGACTAAAAGAATTGGAGAGGACAAGAGGAAAACCAACCCTCAGAATCATGTTATTTTATACTAGTTATCTCTACTTTCTTTCTTTATTAAACAAAAGAACACAAATCTCATTCAGTATAACAATAATTATAAGAGCCAGGGGTATATCGCACTAAACTAAAATATTAAAACCTACATAAAGGCCTATTGATGATCTTAATAGCCTTTTTCTTAGTCAAATTAGAAAGTGGGTTTTTACATATTGTTCAACATCCTTCAAGAAAAGAACAAAATAAGGTATTTATTGTTAAATGTATATTTATGAATAAATTATTAAAAGAAACATACCAGATTTATTATAAAACAATATTGTTGTTTTTTTTTGAAGGAACCAAAGGGTATTTTTTACAGTGTGATATTACTACTTTTACTCTGGCTACTTCCTCCAAGGCTGCGGGGTATTGTAAAGTGCACATATTACCAGTATATATAACCTAATCTAATGATACAAGACTGAACCCACATCTACCTCTCTTTCTTTGATTCCTCTATGTAAAGGTGTATGTATAATGTTGTGTATATATACATATTAAATCTGTTCTCAATAATGCCTCTCTGCTGCAAGATTGTGCTCAAATTGTAAAAACTGTGAGTGCCTTCTCACACCGTCAGATTCCCATTTGTGGTTCCAGCCAAACTGATCCTCTCTGTCTCCCCAGAATGGCGAGGTGGACCCAGCAGTCAAAGCTCTGGAGGCCCGGCAGGACGAGATCATGAGGAAACTGTACGAGCTGAAAGCGGCCGTGGAGGGCTTGGCCAAGACGGTGACGACCCCCGATGCCGACCTGGACCTGACAGTCAGCAGCAGCTTCTCCTCCCAAAGCCCCAGCTCCACCACCTTCAAGAGCGTCTCAGACCTGGACACGCTACTGGGCAAGGTGAGAGACTGGGAGTGAGCTCTGCATCCACGTAGCTGGACACAGTGTCTATTAGTGATGCCAGGATTTATCCCACATGAACCATGCACTGACTGTGTGCCTCTGCATTTCATTAGAGGTTATTAATACCACACTAACCTGCACAACCTGCTCATACTGGAATTTGTCTTGAAGCGCATACTGTATGAGGGTGTGACTGAGTTACAGTTTCTTCAGGCTAGTTGGAGCACAGATTTTATAACACTATTTATTTTGGATGCTGCACCTATTTACCGCCAATATCTTATCTTTATGTCACAAGGACCTTGGTGCTCTCCGCGACATCGTCATAAACGCCAACCCGGCCCAGCCGCCCCTGACCCTGCTGGTGCTCCACAGCGTGCTGTGTCAGCGCTACCGGGTGCTCTCCACCGTCCATGTCCACTCCTCAGTGTCCAGCGTGCCGCCGCAGCTCCTGTCCTGCCTCGGCCCGCGCCACGCAGACAGCTACGCCCGCCAGATGTTCCAGCTGGGCTTCACTCTCATATGGAAAGATGGTAATGCACAATTAAACCTGTTTTATAAGCTAGTGTCGCACGGTCCTGATACACAACAACTGTGTTGTTTAAACGTTTAACTTTGGGGCATTTTTTGCCTTTTATTAGACCGTGGAGAGGCAGACTAGAAACGGGGGAGAGAAAGCGAAAAGAGAGAGAGCTTTTTGACCTTTTACTGTGGAATATATCATGCACATTTCATAACCAATATAGTTTTGTGTTTTAGGGATGCTATTTGTAACCATTACAAGCTTTGCGTCACGTTATCAATAACATATTGATCTGGATGGGGTAAATGCTTTGTGCCCTTGTTTACCAGGAAACATATTTATTCTTTGCCCAAATCCACAGTCCCCAAACTGCAGATGAAGTTCAGCGTCCAGAACATGTGTCCCATCGAGGGCGAGGCCAACGTGGCGCGTTTCCTCTTCAAGCTGCTGTCTCCCTACCCCGGCGACCCCGCTCTCGCCACACTGGTGGACAGCTGGGTGGACACGGCTTTCTTCCAGCTGGCGGAGGGTAGCGCCAAGGAGCGGGCCGCCGTCCTACGGGCCCTCAACTCCTCTCTGGGCCGCAGCCCCTGGCTAGCCGGGCCGGAGTTCTCCCTGGCCGACATCGCCTGCTATTGCTGCGTGCTGCAGAGCGGCTCCGCCTCCTCTACTCCAACTAACGTCCAGCGCTGGATCAAGTCCTGTGACAACGTGGGCCACTTCAGCCCTGCCAAGCTATTTCTGAAGTGACTGACCCGGGACCAGACACCAGAGGGGGGTCTTACCCGAGCAAAGTGAGAGAAGGGCATTAGAATATTTAAATATCCCCGCCATGTCTGGAACAGCCTCTGATGCTTCCCTCCTTACTGTATTATATCACTGAACTGACACAGACTCAGTAGCAGCAGCATGGTTGACGGTTAGAGATATTAAAGAGTATCCGCCGCCGTGTTGCTTTTGTATAACAAAGAGAATCTAAGGTTATTTTTGCGAGGGAGGAAGCGTGAGAGGACTGTTCAGACTGGTGAGGGATTAAATCAAAGGTACTGACAGAAGTAACACTCACTGTTCACCTTCCACCCACTTTGTGCCTAACATGATCCTGTTCTAGATGTTTGTGGTGACGGGTATTACCAGGTGTTTTCAGAAGTAATACTTTGCACCATTTGTTTTTCTGAAATCATTAAAACTTCCACTTTGGATCAAACTTTGAACTGAGACCTGGGCTTTGTTTTATTCCACTGTTTGATCACTTGATCAAAAAAAATAGTTTCCTCAAGTAACTGAACAAGTGGCATTCACTGAAGTGCACCTCCCTCTGTGACCAACAGGTGGCGGCATTGTCATTTATAATTTGAAGATAATGTTGTCATTCACGTGCTGATTCTATCCAGAGTCACACAGAGCTGCACCTCATCTCACCATACCAGAAGTGGAAGCTAGAAAACACTTGATAGGTGGTTTAGCTATGACTAACACTAGAAATCACATCTACTCCACCTGACTTCCACGTCTCCAGAGCAAAAAGCACACACACACACTAAGGTTTGGGATTTATTATGGGCTAATCACTAAAACATCAATTGAAAGGACTGAAAATGTAGAAAATTAAGATTTAAACCAAACTTTCATATTTTCGGCCCGACCGATACATCAGCTCATGTTAAATCAGTGCAGAGACGATCGGCATATTGGCCAGCAAATAAATGTTGAGCAGGGTCTGAAATTGGCATCCGCCAAATGCAGGTAAATTGTTGACAGTGGCGGGGAAAATCGTCAGGCCGTCTGCCACTTTGGTGGACGGAGTAAACACTAGGGATGGGAATCAAGAATTGGTTTCTAGTCGTCTGATTCCTTGGAGTCGTATAACTCTGACTACTGATTCGTCTTAATGATGCTTTCCGACGTAACGCCCGTATACACACGCCCTATCATATTTCAGTTTGTTTGGGACCGGAGAGCCACGCCGGAGAGAAAATGAGGAACGTGGAGCATCTTGTGAAGTTATACTTTAGTTTAGGTTTCACAAATAACCAAACTACTTTTGCTACATCAGCACCACATCATCATCAGTTTAAGGACCTTGAAAAGATTGTGCAAGAAACTGTGTTTATTCCAAAGAAAGAACACGGACCAGAGGAAAATTGCCTTTGTGGAGGAGGAAATTACTTTTTCCTTGTAGTATTATGACTTCATTCTCAAGATCTCAGATTTTTCCCCCTCAATGTGGCCCTAACACTCCGTCGTACTATTTTAATCTGTTCAGCATTGTGCAATCTCTAAAATCAGCTCTCAGTTGAGAACTGGTTGCATGTCTGTATCGTATCGTATCGTATTGTATTCCTGCAGCAGTCCTTTAGCTACACACACTCACCGTGTCCTTTCTCTGCCACCAGTTGTTCAAGCTGCTTTTTCTCCTCTTATCAGCTGATGTGATGTTGAATAGAATCCCAATACGCCGTCTCTCTCCAGCAGAATAGACTGTGGAGCAGTGAGGGCAGTTTCACAGCAGTCCACTGCTGCTGGGGAGTTTAATATCTCCGTCTAAATCTCTCTGGTTTCTGCAGGCAAAGTCAAAGGAAGACAGATAACTGGAATAAATACATATAGATTCATACATGCAATGATGTTGAAAAGAAGGAAAAGCAAATCCCAGGATGTTTCCTACTCTCTCGGGGTTCCCATCTTCAGAAGTGTCATGTGTTTGACAGCTCAGGTCCACGTGGAGCCTCCTGTTGGTCTCCAGGCAGCTGTCTGACGAGACGAAAGCTCTTTACTGACATCTGGGCGCGTGGTGAGGAAGGAATACACTCGGGACTCTGCAGCGCAGGAGTTCTCTGCGTCTTCCTCACACACACAAACACAGGCTCCTTTGAAACAGTAATCAGGATCTGTTGATGCACTTTGGGCAACATGCACATAAGGCAGCCGATCCCAACCCGCCTCTAATCCAATTACTTTGGTTTTCATTTAAAAACAAAAAGACAAGACACACAAAACAAGGTTCTTTTCCTTGTCTCTTTATATATGATATAAAACATACAGACAGGAGATGCGTTCTCATGGAGCACCTGTAGAAAAAACTAACGGAACTGAAAGACAAAATCACTTCAGTTGAACCCTGTGGCTACGTCAAATCACAACAATAGCACGGATAGAAAGATGCTTTTGTTAGTACACTCAGTCCTTGAATGTCATCGTTCATGATTGTCAATTCTTTTCATTCAGGGGTGGGAGATAATATATGTTATGCCTATCAAAAAAGAAAAAGAGGAATATTAGAAAACACATCTGGGCTAAATTGTCTGACTCAGGGTTTTCCTGTTTTGATTTGAGCACAATGTGGTTCTGTATCGATTAAAAGGCTGAAAGAGAGAGAGAGTCACCGGCGACGCTCTCACTCTGTGATCAAAGTACACACGTTGATGTTGTATCTCAAAAGCTGAATGCGTTCGAAGTAGTCGTCGGTCAGAAAGTTTCTCTGCGAGGTGACCAGGTTGCCTTTCTGACTGAAGAGACGCTGGACGGGCGCCGTGGACGGCAGCGTAGTGTTGTATTTGAGGAAAAGCTGCTTCATTCTGGGGAAGTCCTGAAGGCACTCTAGGCTCTTCCCCGTTCCTTCCACGTACTTACGGATCTCCTCCATCACTCCCCGTTGCTGGATCTGAATGGTGGGCTTCACCGAGCCGTAGCTGAAGAAGTCGTCTTCGGATTCAATCGTGGACAGATTCCGGCTGGTGTTGGCTTCGGTCATGCTGCCGGGATCCATCTGGGACGCCTCCGTAGCCAGCAGGGTGCACATCTCCTCCCTGTCGGAGGCCGCCATCCACCACAAGCGAAACTGAGGCGTCGTCGCCGTCGCGATCTTCGCCTCCGTGCTGGCGAACAGCTCCTGGAACCGCACGTCGATGGCCACCACGATGGCGCCGATGACGTCGGCGAAGTAATTGGCCACGTCTTTCTGCTCGTTCAGCTTGTTCTTGAGGCTGAGCACCGTCGGGATGACCAGACCCAGGTAGCACTTCTGTTCCGCTTGGAAAAGTTCAAGTGCAAAAGCGAGCGGGTGGAACACGGTCACGTACTCCTTCAGGAACGCCATCTCCTCCGGCTGCATGCGTGGGACCTCCAGGCGGGCGCACAGCTCCGTCAGCTCCCGCTCAGTGAGGGAGACGATCTTCTGCACGGCGCAGTACTCCACGTTCCAGCGTATGACGGCGGGCACCACGAGGGCCATCTTCCCGATCTCCTCCGCCGCGTCCATGCCGACCTGGAGGTGGTGGCACTTGCTCCACAAGGCGTACACCTTGGCCATGGTGCTGTAATGCAGCTGGCACATGGGCCCCTGCGACACGGCCTGCCAGAAGTCCTCAGTGACGATCAGCTCCAGGGTGTGTGACGCACAGCGCTGCACCGTGGGTAGAAACAGCAGCATGTCCTGCTCCGGCTCGCCCTCCAGGACGGCGCTCACGTTCTCGTAGAACCCGATGTCGTCGTCGCTCTCCTGGCTGTCCACCGCGAACTCCTTGAACACACTCATGAAGGGGCTGCCGTTGTCGGTGATCGTGGTCTGAACTTTGCTCTCGATGTTGTACGCCACGTGGATGTCGTGTATCCGCCCGGCGATGGTGTCGTGCGTGATTCTGCCCTGCAGCCGCGCGAACCCCAGAGCGGCGGATTTCCTCTCCAGGGAGTGCCTGTCGATCCAGTGACACGTCATCCCGAAGAAGCTCCTGTTGTTGGCTGTCCAGATGTCAGCCGTGGTGCACACGTACTGGATGCTGCTGAGCTTCGTCATCAGCTCCTCTCGCATCCTGGAGAACCCCTGGTCCACCTTAGTGAACAACGTCACCCTGTCCATCGACTTTAACCCCTCAGTTAAGCCTGAAACCAGCTTCCTGAAGCCGGGCTGCTCCAGCACGTAAAACGAATGGCAGTCCTCCACGATGAAGTTGAAAATCAGCTCATCGATCTTCGCTTGGGTCATGCACTTGGAGATGATCTCCGCTTTAAGTTTTTTGAGCTGGCAGTGCCTGCTCTCCTCTCCGTTGTGCTCCTCTTTCTTCCTCCCTCTCTTCACATCCGGCCTGGCCTCACAGCCCAGGTGTGTTCTCTGCAGACACAAAAACATCAACGAGGGTTAGTTAGTTGGAGTTGGAGTTGGAGGTGTGCCATTTATATGTTCTGAGTTTGCATTAAAGGTGCCATATTGTAAAAAAAAAAGTGAGATTTTCATGTCTTTTATTTTATAAAGCAGATTTAAGTGATATATAAATACTATGAAAGTATCAAAACACTCAATCCATGGAGAAACACACAAAGCCCGTATTCAGAAACTGTGCGTCTGAAACAAGCCGTTTTGTGATGTCACAAATCTACAATATTTAGACCATTTCACTGTTTTTAAATGTAAACATACTAAATGTGACCCTTGTGTATTTCCTGTTGCAGTGGATGTGAATGGCATCAGCTGTCAGGATGTAAACATGGACCCAAACTGTTTCCCTGCAACTCAATTATGTTGCAATTCCATTGAAATGCACTAAAACGGAGCGTTTCAGACAGAGCATGAATACAGGTATATTCATACTGACAGTGTGAGAAAAATAATGTGTTTTTGATCATTAAAGCATGTAAACATGTTCTAGTAGAAACCCCAAAATACAAGCAAGAACCTAAAAATGAGCATAATATGGGACCTTTAAGTTATAAACTCCACATGCATTGAAAAAACTACAAAATGTCACATGCAAAATGGTTTAAAGTTGCACATAATAGAGCCTGCAGCGCCACGAGTTGGTGTAATCAACATGCAGCTCCAGTGTAACGTTATTAATCACGAGGTGTTCATTCATTGAGTCTTTCAAACATTAACCTGACTGCTGCATGGACTCATTACAGGGACATTAACTCAGGTTAACTTACGTCTAAATGCTTCTTTAGGTTAGATGTGGAGGTCTTAGACGTGGAGAGCAGGTTGACCCTCGGCAGACACAGATTACACTGGACGATGATATTTTTTCCCTGATCTGCCTTGTACGTGAAATGGTGGCGATAACGCCAAGTGTGCATGGCCGACTTGGTCTCGCCGCTGCTTTCGTGGTGATCAACATCCATTTCGGACATTATCTCCACTGTTTATCGACGCCTTTAAATATAATAAAAGTACAGTAATCCGATTTAGTAATCGTGATTACACGTAAAGTAACGATGGCGGTGGAGAAATCCTCATGAAAAAGGGGGCAGGCCTTTGTTCAGATGTTGAGCAGGAACTATCAAGGAGCGGACATTAGAGTCATGGGTTTATATAGCGCATGCGCACTGGGAGTCTGGAAAGTCATTGAGAGAATAGGCAGAATGGAGCAGTGCGCATGATTGGTAGGCACAGAGGGAACGTCACGGTCTTCTCCTCATGGTTTTTACTCACATTTACTGGTAGTACTTTTACCAGCGTTTCCTTTTTCTCTGGTGCTGATGCGAGTTGGCGCCACCGTCAGGGCTATAGAAGTAAAAAAAAAAAAATGAAAATAAAATTAA
>CAKAOH010033189.1:1189-73936 GCA_916701665.1 Sebastiscus tertius
ACAATGGGAAAGCAATTTTTTACTCGGTGTGTTCCATGTAAATTGCATTGATATGAAGTTTATAACTTTTTATAGTGCTATGGATACATACTTTGATGTTGATTTGATTCTTCCTCTTCATGGAAAATTATCCCACTGGAATTTGTGAGTCACATTTACTGATCACAAAGAATAATTTGGCGTACTAAATAAGCACATTGTGATTGTTTTAAGTGTTTTCAGCATCTCTGCTTTTTGGCTTCTTACTCTTGTTGCATGACTGATTTCAAATCACTGACGACGGTGACAGCACTGATTCTGAACTAGATTTTGCAGTGATTTAGAAACTCAAGTTCACGCTATTTAAAATGGGGATCACAAAAAGAAATGGACAATGGAAAATTTCACAGTAAAATAACAGTAAAGAACTGATGGCAGCAGGGTTGCCTTTATGTTACTGTAAAATTAACATTATTATACTGTTGCTGAAATTTACAGCTTTGTACTGTTAATGAAAAATACAGTTTGAACTGTTTTTTTTAATTAATTTCACAGTATTTTACAGTTAATTTACTGTTTAAAGATACATTATATAGCTGTTTTTCACCTTTCTTTTACATTATCTTACTGATTTGTTTTAATGCACTATTTAGGTTGTATTTTCCACATAATAAACATTATTTTTTGCCTAGATGAATAGACTTAGCAGGTTACAGACATAGGAATAGTCACACTAAATACAATTAAAGGTACTTGTTAGGAAAAAGGCTATAATAGACTTGTTGACACTTTTCCCAAAATGTGTGTCTCTAGCTGGCTACAAGCACAGAATGCAAACCAGAATAACATGTGAGTGAAGAACAGTAAAGATAATTCACTGATTTTACAATCATGTACAATGTACAAGCCTCACATGTGCAGATCAGGTCCCAGAATTAAAACAATACTGCATGAAACTGTTACTGATGATACTTTAGACAGCTGATCAGTGGTAAAGTGCTGTTTTTTTAAGAATGCATTATAGTTCCGTTAAAAAACGGCCTATGAGCGTAATTTAACAGGTTTTCTTTTGTATTAACAGTAAAGCACTGTTTTTAGCAATAACTGGTTCATCAATCATTATCTTTATAATAAGCTTATTATCTTCCTGATTATTGCTTCCTTAACTGCTGGCCCTGCCATCATGTGAGATTATGTGCTGTAAAATACAAAGTACAGACCAAAATAACATTTCTTCCGCAAGGCCTAATGAATGTATGTTTAACAATATGATTAGATTTTATGGCTTGAAGCAATGAGTGAGGTGCAAAGGTACACAAACAACTGGACATACTGTATATATAATATCTTCTGCTCTAGCTAATGTACTTGCATTTTTTTTATGTATGTCACAATACATTTTTACCGAACTGACCACTGAAACACTGAAAAAAAATGCTAAAAGGTAAAGACTTACTTTAAACAAAGTTTACTCTTCACATTCAGTTGTATTTAGAGCTGCCTATTATTGCAGTGACCCTTTGTGTCGAGTCAGATCTGACAGGTTTAAACATTAACCTATCAAAAGAAAGTGACATTAATTGACCCTCAGGAAAGATTACAGCAAGGAGAAGGAGCTGACATGTACAGTATCACACCACTGACCTCATCAGTAGAGAATTAAAGGGTCAGCAACCTTTTACTAGTCAGATATTGATCGATGAGCTCATGAGACAAATTTTAAAGTCCCCCTCCACTCAGAAATGCATTTTTCTTTTTGTTACTCCTGTTGGATCTTTGAGCTTCTCTGTGAAGAATGATATAATGTGCTGAAGGGGGAACGTTTCTCTGTGTTCACCTTAAATCTAAGCTTAACTTGTACGTACGGGCATGATTTTGTGACATCACAACTAGTTTGGAAGCGAAGTGTGATGATGTGAAAACCTGAAACTAAACTTTTTGGTGGAAAAAAAAACACACATGAGAAACAAATTATTATTCAAAGCAGAATATTTTTATGTCTTCAAACATGTCAGGAGACGATCTTCACATTTCAGTAAACATCACACAATTAACTATTCCCAGTGTGATTTATAGGAAATTAACAATCAAATGTTTCGCTCTTACAGAAACATCAGCAACACCAAAGCAGGTCCAAAAAAATGTATAGACCATTCTCTAATAAAAAGTACAATTCAGTTAGTGTGCATGAGCGGTATATGACATGCACTATAAGTCATTTTGTATATATTTTGTATATAAACAGTGCCATCCTGTGGAGGCAGGTCAAGCTGCACAAAGACCATTCATGACATCCTCAGAGGTGGTTGGCGTAGCCCTCTCCGCTGTCTGCAGTGTCGACGGTTTTGGTGCGCTGATTTTGCACAGAAGCGTACAGATCAGACATGGTGGAGACGGTGTCTGCGTTGCCTTCATCTTCCTTCTCAGACTCCAGCGGCTCCTGTAGATGAACTACATCAGAGTACTGAATCTGTGGAGAGCTGCGGCCAGACTGCGGCCTGGGAGGCTTCAGGGTCAGGTTGGCATAGCATTCCTGAGTTTTGGACTGTTGAGAAACAAAAAACAATAATGTTATGTCTTCACATAACATCATATGTACAGGACAGGTCCGATATGATCCAAAACAAACTTGTCCTGTCCTTACAAAAGCCTTCAGCACCAAATTTCCATCAGGTGAGACCTCAACCTTTAAAAAGCAGTTTAAAGTCTCTACCTGTGAGTCAGGGTTGACTCTGTGTTGATCCCTAAAAGATGAAGAGTGTTGTGGATCAACTCCTGTGAACGAAGTCGTGCCTGTGGAAAACAACACCACACTGTAAACACACACAGATGAAGGAGTATATTGAAAGAGACACACATGTACGATGCTCTTACTTGTCTGCATGAAGCTTATGTTTCCATAAATGGGATTTTCTTCCATCTGCCTCGGGCCCCGTCTTAAATTAGACAAACAAAGAGGAAATGTGTTTTTTTTTCATTTTCAGTTTGGCAATGACTTCTGAAAGTGCCGACCATTAAAGAGGAAGATCATTGTGATCACAGTGAATATATGGGCTACATACCTTCGTCTTGTCTTTAGTTTACATATCCCCTTTGCTGTTGCAGTATAAAGAATAATACACTCACATCAGATACGGCAAATGAGTTTGTTTTCACTGGATTTTTCACAAGTTAATAACATAATTACCTGAACAAATTTTTACACAGCAAAAGATATTCCCAAATAATGAGAGGACCAGCACTGCGATGATAACACAGAGCAGCACCGGTTGATATTTGGTCACAAAACCAGAGTCAGAACCTGGAGAAACTGAGAAAAACACAAAAATATTTATTATGTTATATTAAAATATTATATCATATTATTATGGATCATTTGAAATAATATGTTTTTACAAATGTGAAAATACTCCTCTTTCAATAATCATTTGTCTTGGATTTGGTTTTTACACCAAAAAGTTCAGCTACTTATTTAAAAATTCACAGAATTACATTGACTCCTCTGAGAAAACCAGAATCTATGAAAACACGAGACGTCCGTTCTTAGTCTGCACAGTGAGGTGACAGTACTAACCTCTACCACAATGTGGCCAACTCAGAATTAAATAGTACATTTTAGAAACAAAGGGAAACTACAAGTTTATTTATAGAGCACATTTCATTCACAAAGACAGTTGAAAGTGCATAATAATAATAATGCACAAAAGACATACAGCATAAAAGAGTTTTAAAAGGACAAAACATCTAGACAATATTGTAAAAGACTGATTTGTGTCCACTGTTAAAGTCAGTATGCACATATGCATTTTGTCGGAAAAATACAATGTAGTTTTTGGTTCATCTGCTGCTATTTTATAACAAAATCCATGTCTGAGCCAATCCCCATCCTCATTATAAGTGCAGGATAGTTGGGCACATAATAGGAGAGAGCTGTGGGCTCTGATTTGTGTCGTTCAAACCTGGAGCCACAGTGGTCGGCTGACTGAATGCAGCTCAAATCTGAGTCCTTTGTTGGGTTTGTCACATGGACTGCAATGCTAGCTGAAACAATTTGCTCAGTCGTCTGCAGCAGAAGATGTGGTTTCTTCTGAGACACTCGCACATGTGAAAATGTGAGCTGTGTGATTGCACAGTGCAGAAGGTTTCTGTTGCAAGAATACATACCCAGCAAAAAATGTTGGATGCATTTCCTTTCTCAAAAACACATTTGCAAAGCCTTGTTTCAGTCCAACGTACTGCAGTAAACTCTAACATTTCACTGAACCGCTTGAATAAAGTAAAATATTCAATCAATATACTATTTCTTTATCTTCATCACAACATTAAATTGAAAAATGCTTTTCAAAATCCTGTTTTTTTCCCAGTAACTTTTATTGTTTCGGGCTGATTTTCTTACTAAAGCCTCTCTGAACGTTGTTCTCTTAGTGTCTAAACACCATTAGTCCAGATGAGAGAAGAGTGGATGAAAATGTTGATACACTCATCTTCTCATATATCCTCTTTGTGTATTAAATAAGGTATATATGATATAATACACATGCATCAAATAAAATGACTATTCTCATTGTGGCATGATAATAAATAAATAATGACACCCATTCTGTGCATGATGTTGCATGTCGTCGCCTTTAGGCAAAGCAGCACCAACCTAATTAACCCCGTGAGTGATACATTTAACATGCATCTGACTGTGTTTCACTGACTGCCTTCATTTAGTTACAGTTTCATCAGAGAGTTTCTGAAAGGAATAATTAGATCACATTGTTACCATGGTAGCATCCAGTGGTGGAGGATTTATTCAGATCCTTTAATTAAGTAAAAATGTAAAAATACTCTAAGTCCGGCATTAATTATGTAAGCATAATGAGGAAAATGTACTTATTATCTCTTAACATTAGACTCAGCTCTTCAAAAAGAATATGGACAGAGACCTTTCTAGTCTCTACACTACCTAAATGTACCATGTTACTAGTTACTAGTCGCTGTAGTGATCACTGGCTCAGTGTTTTCTAAGACGTACTTAATGCAGCTGAATATGTCAAACAGTAAATGCCTTTTCAATCTCACATCAACCCTCACATCAGGAATGATCACGTTAACGTCTCACATTTAGATGACATCTTCTATATAAGACTTACCGCCTGGTTCTGTCGTGGTGGCATTTCCTTCCATGGTAATGAAGTTTTAACCAGGACAATTCTCTCTCTTTCTCTCTCTCTGTGTCTCTCTTACTATACAGTAAATGTGCTAAACAAGAGCATCTGTTGCATGTTTATCCTCTCACAGTGTGATGCATATACTCGAGAGAAGAAACAGTTTTTTTTCTCCTAAGGACTGTTAACACATTACAGGATGTTTGCTTTTGCAGAAAAACCACAAACTTTTTTTAGACTGCAAATAACATCAAGGCAACACGTAGTGAAACTGTGAACCTCTTTTGACAGTATTCAGGAATATGATAGTTATAACAACCCTTTTTCACTGAAATTACCCTGAAATACCTTCTTGAGAATGTAAAAGATCACAACAAGCCCGTATAATACTTATCATTTTGTCATGTTTCAATATTTTTCAAGAGGGTAAAATCCCCTTCAACCCTCAGCATTCAAAGACACAGGATACATTTCAAATAAAAATGACACATCAGCTAAATGCAATGACACATTTGCTGTTACCCCCGAGCTCTTTTAACACCTGTAAAGTCAGTCGTGCGCTGCTAGGACAAAAATACTCTAGTGTCAATGACATTATCAATGTAACGCCTACAGGAGTGAGATAACAATGATTTATTTAACTTTTATCATGTTAACTGGAGCAAACCTCTCTCTGTAGCTTTACCTGCTAAACACACTTTGTATTAAACACTGGAGACCTTATAGCAGATCCCCAGAGCTTATAGATCCATTGATGACTGTTTCACATGTAAACTAGTATTCTGGTTTGGATCATATTGTGGATATAATGCTCACATGGACCACAGTTAAACCTGATTATGCAGCTCTCTGAATGCCTGATTCTAATAGTATCCATGTTTCTGATCATCTGTTGGTGCAGCTATTGTGTTGTGGCATCTCTTTGTGTTTGTACTACTGCAGGTAGGTTTGCATTGGAGTTAGTTGTTTGTCACATACTGTTGCTAAAGGGTGCCTGCCTCTGTACGTTGGTTTCCGATGCCAAGGGACGCTAACCAAATGGTGTTATTTGACAAGTTGAGAGTGAGAACGGGCTGCTCAGATTTCTTTCATTTCTGCTCTGACTGAGTCCTCTCAACATTTGAGGACAGACCCAATTAGTTTTCTAGACTCTGGATTTACCTTCATCTGATGACCACTACAAAGTGACTGGAGATGTTTCCTTGACAGAAAATGATCAGAGAGATGGGGGGCTGAAATGTCACAAAGGTCGTAGCCACAAACACACAAATCACCGCTGATGTACACCTTCAATGGTTACAATAAAGACTGCTTGTCTATAAAGGTGCAGTGCGTAGGATTTGGTGACCTAGGATCTAGTTGTGGTTGCAGATTGCAACCAACTGAGGACCCCTCCCCTCACTCTTCCCTTTCCAAGACTGTGGTAACGTGCGTAGCGTGCGTAGCGTGCGTAACGTAGCACCGTTCTCCTCACTCAGAGGCCATCCTTCATAATAAGACTACTTTAGGAGCAACAGAAGCCAGAGTTTGGTTTGTCCATTCTAAGCTACTGTAGAAACATGGCGGAGCAACATGTTGGACTCCATGAAGAGGACCTGCTCCCTATGTAGATATGAAGGGCTCATTCTAAGCTAACAAAAACACAACGATTCTTAGTTTTAGGTGATTATACACTGATGAAAACATAGTTATGAATACCATATTCCATTTCTGCTAATAGATCCCCTGAAATGTTACACACTGGACCTTTAAAGATGGATTTAAATTGTATTTAGTTTTTGAATAACGACTGAGAACAGATGACAGTATAACTTTTAGACTATTGTTCTGTTTAAATCACACATTTTCACTATTTCACTGTAGTTTTCTAATTATTTAATTTTTCTCACATGCAGCCTTTTTCACATTTTAAATTAATGTCAGTTACGTGAAGTGGCAGCTCAGCCCTGACACATCCTCCAGCTGGCTCTCAGGTCTGTTTTTACACGTCCCACCCACCAACACTGGATGACTGGTTTCCTGTAAGGTGTGTGGGCTACTAGAGGTCAAGTCATGTCCACCTTCACATCATGATACACAGTTATTTAAAGAGATGGGTCTGCAGAAGAAGAAGTCAGGGGGGGCACGGTGCATATGGACACATGAGAGTTTAATAAATATATCTGACACGATGGGTTTTATCAGAGACTCTGTTTATCAGATTGCACAGCTCATCCTGGTGACAACATGTTCTGTATTGTGACCTCATGATCACTATTTTCTGCTAATAAGATGGCTTTGTGGCTCTGTGCGAGGTCAAAGGATAGTTAGAGAAATAAAAGGCTTGTTTTCTGTTTAGATTTCAGTTTACAGTATGGTGCAGATGAGCTGCAGTGACATCTTGAGGTGCTTTGGTCTATCCACATCCTACACTGTTTTCTTTTTCTTCCTCCGCCGCTCTCTGAACCCTGATACAAAGTTCTGGCAAATCAGAGACTGACTCATTATTTCTGAAGCAGACTAAATATTGTGGACAACTTTTCTTTTTATTGAAGGAGAGCAAGGACATTTCGATTTTATCTTCACGGTGACCTTACAGTCTGGTTTATCATAGCCTGTCCTTATATTTCCAGGATTTATGTCACAGTGATCTGATAATTAATGTTAATAGACTCATATTGTGCATTGCCTGTCGCAAGGTATTTTTAAAATGCTTGTACATGAATGTTCTAGTAATCAGTATTCAACATTCTACTTAAGTAAAAGTACAGACGTACAATCAGCAAAATGCATTTAAAATGGTACTTTAGCAGTAAAAGTACTCATTATGTGTCCTCCGGTGCTCCTAATGGCATCTGCAAGATTTCACAGACCGGAGGAAAACAATCAATCAGAGCCGAGCTGGAGCCTTGCCGTCTCTGAGCAGCTGTCAATCACTCGCGAACTCTGATCAAACGGTCAAACTAGGCAGCGCTGATCAAATATGAATCAATATTCTGTTACTTTAATGTCTATTTCTCGCCTCAAAAGTTTTCAGAAACATCTTGTAGTGTACTGTTTAGCTGTAAAATGAGAAAGTTTGTGACCCGGCAGCCATGTTGAGATCAGTTGAGGAAATACCAAGCACCGCCCACCAGCCAGAGCACAGCCAATAGGAACGCTCTCTCTCTGAAATGACCTGTGATTGACCAAAGTCTCCCGTCATAGGCTAGATCTTTTAAAGCCTGAAAACAGAGCCAAGAGGAGGTGCAGAAGTCTAGTTTTCTCTCAGAACACTTGAATTACAACATGCTGACAGGTTATTATGGAACTTTTGCCCAATGATGCCAAAAACATTCTGCCTACTGCAGGTTTAAAGGGACTGTTTGTAACTTCTTACATGTATGAATCAATCCGGGTCGGTGTCCCATTCGCGCTTGCGTGTGGCTACGCTGTTCAGACTCAGACACAAACTACACGGAAGCACCAAAACCTCAAAGTTATATTTAGTGAAGCCCGTTTTGCAAAACAGTGTTGGCTGCGGTAGGAGGCCGCGGGGAAGACCACAGCTTTGGTCTCCAGGGCCGGAGTCTCTGCTGTACTCTGCTCCTCTGCCTGCCTGCCTTCACTCAGCTCTCTCCACCTCTAGACGTGCATGCGCGCACACTCCACACTGCAGAAGAGTTAGTTTAGCTCTGAGAATATCTAGTGAATGTACAGTGGACGTTTGTGCAGAAATAACTGCTGCAGCTCCTCCAGACCAACAGAGGTTTCCCGTGTCTTGTGAAGTGACGGGGCTCCGCAGCGAGAAACGTTATCGTCTCCGACCATGTTTCCTCAGGCCGCGGTCGGAAGGCTGAAGCAGGAAAAGCCAACACTAGGATCAGCAGTGATTCATAGAGAGACCTTGGTCTGGTCAGCTAGCATTACTGCCAAACAGCTGAAATATAGAGTGATGTTGTGGTTTTAGCTGACGTGTGTCGCCTCACTGTTTTAAGTTTGCACAGTATTATTTGAAAGCAAAAATGTGAGCAAGTTGTTACACGTTTTCTGACACTACTTCCTCCTCTGTGAGTAAACACAACCCACTGGAGCTCTACTAAGCTCGTCCCTCCCTCCCAGCCTCCTCCTCTTCCTCCTCCTCCTCCAGAGACAGACAGTGAGCTAGAGGCGGGTCCAGCCTCCTGCTGCTCCTCCTCCTCCTCCTCCTCTTCCTCCTGCTCGGCTCTTCCTCTCCTCTCCTGAACGCTGATGTGTTACTAACTTCAGACTACAACTCCGACTAAAAATGTTCAATTTCGGATCCAAAATGTTGCTGCTGCTCCTCCTGGCCTTCCCCTGTGGACTAATATCCATCGGTAAGTCACTTTATTCAAGTTTGAAGCAGAAAGTTTATGTCTTCGCTTCACTTCACAGTTAAAGTTATTAAAGTTACAGACTCACATATTGACGTGGCACATAGTAGTCTGGTAGCTGATCACAGAGCAGCTGTTAAGTATTCACCACAGCTGTATACCAACATCAATGTATATAGACAGTTTATCCATACTTTTAGAGGTGATTTAGAGTCTAAAAGTCATTATGGATACAGTTATACAGTTATAACAGCTCCCTCTGGCTGGGACACGTCACCATAGATCAGATACTATAACTCACTGTGTGTGTTTGTCTCTATTATTATCTCATTTACATTAAAATGGGGACTTTTATTATTCTGCTGTTGTTTTAAACTGGCAGCAAATAATGCAAATATCAACAGTTGCAATGTGTACAAGTTAGACTCAGCCATTCATTTTACATATTGCATGAGAATTATTGTGAACAATGCTGATAAACTATTTTATTTTATTCACTGATTGGTCTTACTGGTGTGTAATAAATTGATTTTATTCATCACAAATTGGGATTGTGTTACAGCAGCAGGTTATCCAAGCAATGCACAGGAACAGTACATAAAATGTACACTATAAATATACCTGACTACTACAACTAGCATAAAATAAATCTAAATTATAAACATAGAATAACTCATTATATACATTAGTAAAGTGTGCAAATGTTTTGTTCTTAATAGTCCACTTTTATCACTAACAAATGATATTACATTTTTTCATAAGAGCAAATCTTATTATTTTCACCTCTACGCTCTTCTTTCTCCAAAACAGTTAGAGCTGGGGGATATTGACAAAAATCCCTCAATATTTTTGACCAAATGCCTTGATATTGATATATATTGATGAACTGTGGGGATACTTAAGGGATGCTTGATGGCCTTTGTAGAAGACATATACAGAAATACACAGTTTAACACCGTTTTTATTGTGCTTTTAACAATTAGAACTTGCAAAACACAACTCTCCACATGAGAGTTCATACAAAGTATAATAATAATAGAACAATAAATAATCTATCATATAATACATATTTACAGTTTACATAAGAGTGTGCCTTACCAACAGAAAAAAATAATAAATAAATAAATTATATTAAATATATTAACCAAAAATCTTAAATAAATAAAAAATAAAAAAGGTTAAAAACAATTTTTAACACCAGTAAATACACAGTTCATCAGTAAAAAGACTGGACAATATAAATAAACATTATTTCCTGATATATACCGTTGTGTGTTCTGCTCCATGTAGGCCAGGTCTCTGCAGACTCCGACTCTGCTGAGGACGTTGTTGAGGACCCAGATGCTGCAGTAGATGAGGAGGAAGATGATGAAGAGGTGCTGGTTGAGGAAGATCAGATAGTACCCTCGGTATGTGTGTGTTTCAATCACAGCAGTACAGCATATCGTAGATTTCTTTACATGCTGATGATCAAGTAACGATGTCATGTGATGTTCCTCCTCAGGAGGGAGAAGAAGAAGACGCTGATGAAGGAGCTGATAAACGGTTATTGTCTCACCCCGACGCCGACACCACCATCCTCTTCACGACAGGAGAAGGTTGGTTCTTTTCAGGTTTTCATTAAGTGAGCTTAATACCAGCGCCGTCATCGACCAAAGAAATTATTAGCCGACTAACACTCATAGGATTTGTCGACTAATCGATTAGGTGATTTAATCAACGGATTTGTAAAAGTGAGTTTCTCCACAAAGAATCACACAAAAGCACCACTTTAAATCTCATGTTTACCAGAGTGGTACTCACGTCTATCGGAAATAAGTCATTCAGCATAAAAAAATTACCAATCAACTAACAAAACAACCAATTAGCCAACTAATTGATTAAGACGGGGCAGCCCTAGTTAATACATCATACTAGACTATTTTTGTTTTTTGGGGCGACATATCAGGCAGTTCTGTGGCTTTCATTAGTACATCTTATAACTCGTACTTTATTTGTATTTAAGTTTGGTTTTTTCATTGTAGTCTGTATGCTTTTAATTATATTTGTTTATTTGTATTAATTTAGAGTTTCCTGCCAATGAGATCGTGAGGTTCATGGTGGGTTTCACCAACAAGGGAAGTCAGGATTTCACCGTTCAGTCGTTGGAGGCCTCCTTCCGTTACCCCCAAGACTTCCAGTTCTACATCCAGAACGTAAGTTTGATCTCAAATTTAAAAAAACACCAGCAAACATTTGCGCCACCTTTTCTTACTAGCTGGAACCAATCTCAGCTGACATTGGGCGAAGGCGGGGTACACCCTGGACAGGTCGCCAGACTATCACAGGGATTGAATAATAGTATGTTCAAATATAAATCTGAATAATATAGAGGTTTATAAAAAACTCACATGTGGTAAATAAAACCGTTACGGTTCATCAGAGATGCTCACAACTTACTTTTTGCATGTCCAAGTCAAGTCTCTCAAGCCTCATAGTTGTAATGAACATCCTATCATTGTCTGCATCGGCCTACTTCTTATAACACTGCATAGCTCTATCTAAGGAATTCAAAGTGTTAAGGTGACCAAAGTGACGAGGGCTGGAGACTCTGGACATTTAAGTATTGAACACAAGATAACCTGAATCAGGGAGAGAGAGCCAGGAAATTCCACCATTTCAGTTACATTTCCCCTTTAACCTTATCACATGGTGTCTGCATTACACAAAGATGCATGACATCAACACAGCAGCATTGACCATGCATTTACTTTACAATGTAACCTTAATTATCAAAGCAAAGTCAGGTAATATTGAACTATTGAAATTGGTTATAAAGTGAACAGAGACATGAAGAAGGCACTCGACAACAAGTCTGCATGCAGGGCAAACAGAGAAATGTTCCTCTCCTCCCCTCCTACTTATAGGAGCCCTGATTGTGTTCAGATTGAACTCTTCTGTGCCTAGTTGACTCTGAACAGCACAGGCGAGCCTGTGGCTCCTCTCAGAGCTCATCAGGATAAAGGCGGACATGAAACATTTTCTAACACAAAGCATGTACTGTATCATCACCACTTTATCTATTAGCAAACAGCATCAGCACTGATTAGTTGTTTGTTATATGATCACTTCAAACACGCTATTGCAATGCAATATGAAAGAAAACACACAACGTTACTCAGGGTAACAGGAGAATATTGCTATCATCATTAGGGATGCAATAATAACTGTAACCTGTTTTTTAATAACAGTTAAAGTACAGTGGTATTGTATAATTACACTGAGAGTCTTCAACTAATGACAGCTTATTATCTGCGTAAGGAATAATGTACGGCAAGCCGGTCATTGTTGTAAAATAAACCCTGACAGGGCGATGCGGCACCCCGACGCGAAGACCCTGAAGGGGTTTATTTCATAACAATGACCCACTAGCTGTACATTATCCTGCTTATTACATGGCTACTTACTTAAGAAATCAATACTTTGACACAAAAGCGGTCCGCCAGAGTTCGACATCAGAACTGCGCCCATAGCAACGGTCTGTTATACATAGCAACGGTCTGCTATAAAGAAATAACAGACCGCCGTGATTGACCAATCAGAATTGAGTATTCAACAAAGCCGTGTAATACTGTAATTTAACAAACCCCTCTATTCTGTCAAAAAGGAGGTCAAGTCGTTTTTTGCAAGTCCAAGTCAAGTCTCAAGTCACTGTGTGTGCGACTTGAGTCCAAGTCCCCATCTCTGTTGTACATACGCTCTTTTTGATTTCATTTTGATGCCACCATGTGAATTTGTAGCGTTTTTTCTTACAAGAAAAAAATCCAATACACTGAATTTGTATGTATGCATTGATCTACTGTATATGTATGTTTGTGTTGCAACATAGTCCGATGCTGTGTGTGTTGTGTAGTTCACAGCGTTGCCTCTGAGCACCGTGGTGCCGCCCCAGGCTCAGGCCTCCTTCGAGTACTCCTTCATCCCAGCTCAGCCCATGGCCGGTCGCCCGTTTGGTCTCGTTATCCTCCTCAACTACCTTGACACTGAGGTAAAAAGGTTTTTCATTATTTATTCATAAAGAATATATATTTGTTGTGGTGGAGCTTGAGGTCTGTTCAGGTTGACGTTTTAGATGAAAGATGTGGTGTGATGATGTTAGACAGTGACTGTCGACAGCTTTTTCACACCTCAAATTGTGATGATTCATGGAAATTAATACCTAAAGAAGCCATTGTCAGCAAAGCAGTTTGTCTTTTATATTCATGTAACAGCTATATTTTTTTCTCCATTTTTGTATAATTGGGATGACAGGTGGCTCCTTACTGTCATTATTTCTGCCTGCTGAGTTTTGACTGTTTCCACGCTATTAACGAATGATGTGACAGATGCTGAGTCATTTTGACATTCAGATTTTTAAAGAGCAGCTCTGAAAACTTTCAAGAAAGTTCTTGAAAGTGCAAGGTACTTGTTTACTTTAGAGTATTTCTATTTTTCTTCAGGGCAACGTGTTCCAGACCGCCATCTACAACCAGACTGTCACCATCGTTGAGCTAGAAGAGGGACTGGACGGAGAAACGTGAGGCTTCCTTCTGTCTATGTTCTATCCTATAACGTACATACTTATAAATGTAAATGTAGATAAAGTTCTGCATCTCACTTCTGTGTACTTAATGTGTAAATCTAATTATTTTGCCCACCTATTACTTATTTCAAAATGTCCCTTTAAGGCTACATGCAGCTCTCTGCGGCTTCACAATACCAGCCTTCCCAGACTATTGCAGCACATGTAAGAACCTGTAAAAGGAGGTGTGAAATTGGCACAAAGAGATTAGTTGTCAGAATTGTGCTGCTGGTGTGAGATGCAGAAACTGTCACCAGCTAATTATTCAAGGCAAAACAAAGTGTTTTGCATCCTAAAATCTCAAAACCGATCGGAAAATGTTGCTGATACGGATCACTTGAAGGTCATTTTAGGGCACAAAGGGGCCAGTAGACTGCTCTTTATGTTAATCAGTTGCTGATAAAGGGAGCTATTTGCTTAAATATTGTTTTTTTTTTGATGGCTTGTTTGTGCTCCAATATAATTTGCATACATTATTTAGTAAGTAAACTGCAGAATATTTAGGAGAGGTCGTAGAAGTGTTTTCATATCACCATCCTAAACTAGCATTGTTGCTACAGATATTTAAATAAATAGCATCGCAAAAAAGCATTTAAAACATATATGGCAATGCAATGTAATGGATATGTAGGTAAAGTAAACTGCATTTCAGTCAAGGTCTTACTCATAGAGTATGATATACAAAAGCACCATGTAACCGAAGAACTCTTCCATTCACTAATTAAATATATCATTTTGTGTTTTTCTGCAGGATGTTCATGTACATCTTCCTGGTCGGACTGGTGTCCCTTGCGCTCTTTGGCATCTACCAGGTCCTGGAGACGAGGACGGTATGTGTTTGTCTTCTATCACCCGTTTTATTCTTTATGTTAAGACGTGTATGTTTGGTCTACATAATGTACTTGGGAGATGGGATGAGTAATTTCCTCCGCTTTCAAATGTTTCTGTGTATAAAGTCATTAACAAGAGGTGTCATTCATCCTCCTCCCTGTAAAATCTTCTCCTTAAACAGATAAATTGATGTTGAAGCTTGTGAATAAAACGGTTTTAACATTAGACACGTTGTCTTTTTGCAGAAAAAGAGACTCTCAGTGAAAATCGAGAAGGGCACCGGCGGGATGAGCGACGTGGACATCAGCTGGATTCCTCAGGAGACTCTCAATGTCATGAGTATGTTCATGTTTATCCTCAACTGTTACAAGTGATAACAGAGAAGTGATTTGTTTGCTCACATTACTGTCACTCTCCATGAAAATGAAGCAACACAAATGTGATCTTTGCATCCTGTCTTCCAGACAAGGCTTCCCCTAAACCATCTCCACGGAAACGAACCAACAGGGCAGCTGGAACCGATCAATAAAACTGTCCGTCTCCATCCATCATCATGCTGTCCATCAGGCTTTCAAAGCTCATTTCCTCACCGCCAGTAACCCGATTCCATTAACAATGGATCAACATTTCCAGCCCGAGCAATGCGTTTAAGATCATCTCATCCTGCTGCTCTGCTGGAACCACGACCATCCCGGACTCTACTGCTCCGATCAGAGCGGACCATTGATACACTAACAGGACAGTTCACTTTAAAGGGACTTTTTTTAGTTTGTGTGTGAGAGGTGATAAAAGATGAAACCAAAAAGTCATTAAACTTTTTATGGAAAAACGAAGAGATTGTGGTACAAAAGAAAGCTGAATACACCAACCTGCTGCCTGAATGAATGCTGTCAAGTCCGAATGATTGCATCGGTGTTTAATGACATTTAATTTTGAGATTTGTTTTCTGGATTTTAAGGCTTCAAACTATTCCTATTTCATGTGTTGAGTGAGGTGAATCCCCCTCCTCTCTATCATGTAAACACCATTGTGCCTTATCCGTACTGTATCTGCGGTCCCTGCAAACACTTAGAGTTAAGACAAAAGTAGATGCGATTGATTTAAAGGTTTCCCACTGATACCCCTCTGCTTTTAACATCCAGTAAACACATACCCTGAGGTTTTCAGTGGAGCAATGGCAGCTGCAATTACCACAAACATTAAACAGTGTTCTCTGGAGGTTTCCGCAGGTTAGTTTACCTGTTGGGTTTTTTCACTTTACCGTTGTAATGTGACTTTTCTTTGGTGGAGCTTTTCTAAACTCTTTACTAAGTGCCGGTGGTGCAATCTGTCAGATTGCATGTCGTTACTTTTGGGAGAAAATATGTTCTCAATGACAATAAAAGGGTGAACAAATTATTTTGTCCAGTTAGTTGTTCTCTTTGAAACTATTTCCTGATTATTATACTGTCATCTTCTGATTTCTCTGATAGTTTGTGTCCGTGCAATCTACAGATCACAGTTTCAGTAAAATGTTGACTGTGTGTGTCACTCATGGGAACTTGAAAGGAAATAACATGAAGGTCTCCGACTAACGATTATTTTCATTATCAAAGTAATGTCTACCAAAATTCACAATTTCCCAGAGCCCAAATGGATGTCATCAGATATCTTGTTTTGTTCAACCCAAAGATGTTCAGTTTATAAAGTTAAGACAAGGAAAAGAAGAAAATGATCACGTTTGACAATCTGGAACCATCACAGTTTTTGCTTTTAAAATGATTTAAACAATGTTGATTAATTAATCGATTAATGGACTAGTAACTCCATGGATAGTAACTTTATTGATCCCGAGGGAAATTCAAGTTTCCAGCATCACAGTTCCATAGTGCAAAACATGTAAGTAAAAAGATGGGAAAAAAGTTAGTAGTGCAAAGTACAAAAAAATATTTAAAAAAATATAACAAAAATATATAAAACATAAAATATATTTAAAACACATGTATTATAATACAGGTGTAATAACATATATCTTATGTAAGACTATAGAGTGTAATTTATACATTGAGATAACATCAGAGAAAATCCTCTAAAGTAGGAGTTTAGTTTCTTAAATAAATACAAATTAAATACATTTTGAAATTAAATTAAATTAATAATTAGCACCAAATTACATAGTTCTTCCCATAAAATTATTAGAAAATATTGCAATTGTAAAAAAAATTAAAAAAATCCAATCTTTGTTTGTTGATGAGGACAGGATTGCATCAACTTTACATTTAGATAGATAGATAGATAGTAACTTTATTGACCCCGAGGGAAATTCAAGTTTCCAGCATCACAGTTCCATAGTGCAAAACATGTTAGTAAAAAGGCAGTAAAAAGTTTAGTAGTGCAAAATACAAAGTACAAAAAAAATTATAAAACATCTAAAAATATATTAAAAATATCTAAAAATATTTAAAACATAAAATATATGGAAATTCAAGTTTCCAGCATCACAGTTCCATAGTGCAAAACATGTAAAAAGGCAGGAAAAAAGTTAGTAGTGCAAAGTACAAAGTACAAAAAAAATATATAAAAATTAAAAAAAATATAAAAGAAATATATAAAAAATATATACAAATATTTAAAACATAAAATATATTTAAAACACATATGGATTATAATACAGGTGTAATAATATAGAGCTTCTCTAAGACTAGAGAGTGTAATTTCTACATTGAGATAACATCAGAGATTAAATCCTCTAAAGTAGGAGTTAAGTGTCTTGATATCATCCTGATGGTCCTCCCTGACTGTGTTGCGGGAGCGTTGCGGGAGCGTTGTTTGGAGGTTCGTCTCTGGGAGGTGATGAGAGGAGCTGTCCGGTGCTGATGCTGGTGCTGGTGCTGATGCTGAGGGGGGAAGATGAGCTCAGCGCTCCTCGGGGGGCAGGTAACGTCAGCAGTCCGGAGCAGGAAAACACTGAACATACACACCCACCAAGTGTTTACCGCCCTCTTAACCACCGCTACACACCGACAACACGCATTAATAATGGGCAGCTCTATCGGCTCCGTGTGACTCAGCTGCGCGTCTTTCTTCCATCCATCCATCCATGAGCTCCTCCTCGGCAGCATCCCGCGCCCTCCGCCTGGCTTGAGATGGGATGATATGGGATTTTTCATGTCGACGAAGATCGGAGGGATCCTTGCCTTTGCCTTGGGTAATATACACCTTAAGCTACTCCAGGGGGGGTTATTTAGACTGGGAGACACTTATTTTAGACGGTTTGACACAACAAAAACTGCCTTTTTTTTTTTTATCCTCTCCTCTTCCTGCATCAGAGATGTCACGCTATGATTGTGATCTTTATTTATCTCCATTAGTGTTGCATGGTGGTTGTAAAACCTGCACCGTGGCCAACAGCTTGTAGTACACCCATCGATGGTAAAAAAAAAAAAAACTGGGTGTCTATACTTAGTGTGCAAGCTTTGGGTCGTGCAAAATCCAAAAATAAATTGATTTATGCTTCTCAAATGCTACTTTTAACTAATATGTGGTGCTTTAATAGTGCTGATCCTGCAGAATAAAATATGATCGACACGTTTTAGCATTTTAAACAATGCAAATAGCTCTGAGCAGAGCATTGCACCCCATGTGGAAGGAATGTATGTATGGATGAGATGCAGTAGTCAGGATTAATATCTGTGGGAACATCTGCTTCACAGCCCACTGACATCTGGCTAAAGTGAAGTTCACAAAATCAAAATCCGTAAATTCATATATTAAGAGGAATGACAAAAACGCTTGCAGGCAGTTTTGAAACAACAAAAATCAAACACAAATTGAATGAAATATTGTGTTTTTATGGAAAAAAGTTGCATGACACAACAAAAACTGCCTTTTTTTATCCTCTCCTCCTGCATCAGAAATGTCACGCTATGATTGTGATCTTTATTTATCTCCATCATGATGGTTGTAAGACCTGCACCGTGGCCAACAGCTTGTAGTACACCCATCGACGGTAGAGAAACTGGGTGTCTATACTTAGTGTGCAAGCTTTTGGTCGTGCAAGCTTTTGGTCGTGCAAAATCCAAAAATAAAAAAAAAACACAAATTGATTTATGCTTTTCAAATGCTACTTTTACTAATATGTGGTGCTTTAATAGTGCTGATCCTGCAGAATATTATATTATCAACACATTTTTAGCATTTTAAAAAATGCAAATAGCTCTGAGCAGAGCATTGCACCCCATGTGGAAGGAGTGTATGTATGTATGGGTGCAGTGGTCAGGATTAATATCTGTGGGAACATCTGCTTCACAGCCCACTGACATCTGGCTAAAGTGAAAATCAAAATCTGTAAATTCACATATTAAAAAAGAATGACAAAAAACGCTTGCATGCAGTTTTGAAACAACAAAATCAAACACAAATTGAATGAAATATTGTGTTTTTGTAGAAAAAGTTGCATGATCATATAAGCAGTATTTGAGAGAAAGATGAACCAGACTATTTCACACACAAGAAAAATACTAAATTATTAAAATTTCAAATAACTTTCACTTGTGCTGCATGGTGAAATAACCTGTGTCTGTTTTGCAGTGTTCCTGTCCCTGGTGGTGTCAGCAGACTTAGATGCAGATGTGAAGTGTGAGAACATTTATAAGGACTTCTCTGACTGCGTCCTGGAGCTGGGAGAGAGCATGGACAACTACCAGGAAAACGTGACCAGCGAGAGGGGAGTGTCGGCCGTGTGCAGGTGATAATAACTTCATCAGTGAGGGAATGTGTGCACAGCGTGCAGCATCCAATTGTGCACATGGGACATCCTCAAGAGAGTCTGTTGGTTTTTATTTAAAGTCACTTTTTAACCCGAGAAGAACTGAAAGACAATACAGCACAAAACTGTATTTCAGTTCAATTAGTATGAAGTAGTGCATGATTCAGTGAATGAATACAGTTCAGCATGAAGTGTGCATCTTTCGACAAAATGCTGGAGAGGAAAAGAGCAGATGCCATGATCTCAGAGGGAGAATAGAGAAATGAATGGTGCCGAGACACTGAGCCATTGTACTAAATAATTTATGACTTTTGCTGCAGAGAGTAATGAAATTCCGGGGACGTTTTTTGTCATTGTTACAGCTCGCACTCAACAACCCCGGCACAGTATATTGAAGACAAAGATTTACACATAAGCCTTCTGTTGAAAATTGCCCTCTCGCAATATCATCTGTGATGTTGTTTCACTCTCGGATGCAGTTGCCATGGTAATTAAAGCTCAGTTTGACTTACTCGAGGCCACCGTAGCTGTCTTGAGTGATAGATTACTGGCAAGTGAATTAATCCACGACAGCCAGCCGGCGCACGTCTGCATGCTGTTAGCCGGGATGAATTGTTGATCTGATGATCCTTTGTTTGCCACAGGCACTGGGAAGCTTTCCACACGTGTGCCCTCACGGCGCTGTCCGACTGTCAGGTGGAAGTCAGCTCCATCTGGGAGAAGCTGAGGCAGGACTCCAGGAAGATGCCCTTCCAGGGAAGTCTGTTCGACCTGTGCAGCCCCAGCTCCTCGCCCGGCGTCAGTTCACCTCTCGCTGCTCTCACCCTGCCACTGATAGTCGTGCTAATCATGACTGGGCCTGACTGGTACCCTGTATAGATGGGGGGTGAGGAGATGGGAGGGGTGACGAGGAGGGCCCTCATAGGTTCAGTCCCCCTGAGTTCAAACTTAAAGCCAAGGATTTAAGAGGGATGAGTGTTTTAATAAGGATTATTTTGACTCAGAGCCACGGAGGTTTGTGGCAAGGCAATCAATATTTGCTATGATGAATAATGTTTGAAATCTCCTCAAATACTTCAGCCTGATCCTCCCTCATGTCTCCAAACTGATAAAATTACATTTCAGCCAACTTATCAGTCCATGGGCAGACTACAGCAAACGAGTATTGAAGGGATTTCAGACACAAACAAGTCTACAGTCAGACACCTGTGGCTCTGGGTTACCAATATACAGTGAGTGGGCACAATATCATGAACACCTGCACAATCTAATGCAATGAATACTATATTTTATGACATTATCATGTTCCGTTTTTGTGCATTCAACTCTGAGGTCATTTTTAAAGCAGTATTTGTGGAGTCATACTGGTTTTCATTATATTCTAATACAGCAAGGTGCTCATGTTTTTGTGCCCACTCTCTGTACCATGTATTGTATGGTTTTATCATAAAGGAATAGTTCTTTTTGGAGTTAGCTGAGGAGACACAACTCTCATGTCTGTACACTAACAACGTATCCTCACACAACGGTTCATATGAGTTATTGCTCATTTTTCGTGCATTTTCCTACAAATGTCCCGCAACATGTGACGCACGTGTAAATTCCCACTTGTTAAATGCATACCGTCTTTTCAAAATAAACTTCACAGGAAACAACTTGGTTAGGTTAAGGAGATTTGGGTTAAAATAACTCTGAAAGTGGCGTAACTGAAGTACGGAAGTTACAAATAAATCAATGTTGACTTCTGGTTTCACGGGATAAGTCTGCGAAAGTCTAGTGTTTTTTGACCCACCCATCCGCTCTGACTTCCTCCCTATGCAGCATTTCTCGCTCTTTATCTTTCCCGGTTCACAATTCTGTGGATTACATATGAATTGATTTCGTTGGATATATACACAATTTACAGTGCAATACTTTACTATACTGCCAGCAGCTACTTAGCTAAGCTCAGCACACTGCTGCTATGGCTGCTCACTGCCAAGAAATAGTTTGACGCATCACTCCCCGTAAATGCCCAACTTGTACTTTTTACACTTTTGTACAGATTAAATAAATAAAATGTCAATTAGTGAGCTTTACGTGCTGGGAAGCGGATTTTGTTACCTTTGGGCAGAGTTTTGCCATCTGTTTCCCCCCGTTTCCTTGCTTGAGCTACGTCCAGTTAACTGGTCGTGGCTAGAAGGTAATACGCAAATTGTGAAACTCTCGCAAGATGGTTAAGGTTAGGCATTGACCTAGTGTCGGGCAGCGAGTCTCGCAAGAGTTTTTGCAAGTTTTTGCAAATTTTCTTAATTTGCAGGTTACCTTCTAGACACGACCAAGTTAACTGTCTCCTGGCTGTAGCTTTATATTTAGTGTATAGACATGAGAGTGGTATTGATTATCATCTACTACTCGGCAAGAAAGCGAATTTAAGCGTATTTCTGAAAAAGTGAAACTATTCCTTTAATTAAATCAAGTAGGCAATGTTAGACACCAAAACACAGATTTTAATCTCCAGTGAGTTTGTATAAATACAGCCAAGCCATCGTGATGTCATTAGCTGTCACATTGCAAGAAAAACACTTAAAGGAGCACTTCACCAAAAACAACAGCAATATCTCCAATCACGACAAAACTATATGAATATGTTGTTAACGTATTGATCAGTGAAAGGACCAACCCGGACATTAATCTGACAGATTTAAAGCGAGGTGAAATGCCCCTTTAATCTGTATCCTAGTCTAGTAAATGTTTGTGTAAGTGACAATCAAGCCACTTGTATTTAAATACTTTTGACCCCTTTTTCCCTCCAACACTTCGGCCCTCTGTGGCTGATGTTGCCCGGCTGCTATAAAGACACCAAAAACAGACATCTTGACACGACATCACGCGTTCACCTCTCCTCGTTGCTCTCTAGGAGCCTCGCCCCCACGCTTCGGTTCAGTCTTGACGCTCCATCAAACCTCTGACCTGTTGATGTTTGTGTAAAAAGACATGAAGTGTAGTGTGACTGTTCAGTGTTGTTTCATGAAGTCCTGCTCCACTTCGTGTGAGAATGCTCACGTGCAATTAACACAATATTACTAACACTTTACTTTAAAGTACTCTAAGTACTGCATAGTATTTCATACGGTATACAGATAGACTACACAGAGGTTTTCAAAGAATCTGTATAATAATAGATTTAAATTTTAAACAGCTATAATTAATCTCTAATATAGTCAAATTATATGCAATAGCAAAAGCTTATTTTTGTAAAATATCCATACAGTCGCTTTTGTATCAATAGTATTTCAATGAAAGCCCATTAAAGCATTGTATAATTATGATATCAAACAAAATGGATTAACATTTATCTGTTTTAGGCTTTTAGTCAATCTCATTTTGAGAAACTTTGGCTTGATTTGAAGCTTCAAAAGCAGCCAAGAACGACTGTAGTGAATCTCGACAGAAATAAGCCAATAGGGTGTTATTGTTCGGCATCATTCCCGCTCATATGACACAATTATCCAATAAGCCATGTGAGACATCACCAATTGTAATGGTCTTTTAATAAATTAGTATTTAGGTGAACATTTCCTGATGTTTTTACTGCAGTGGTCACATAGATACAAAGCAAATTGAAAATGAATGAGCGAACGCATTGATTTGTTTTGTTTGTTTTTCCAAAACTGTGTCACCATTTGCATATTTCCTTTAGTTCTGACGGTCCTCAAAGGCCTTACCAAAATATGGATGATTTCCTGAATATTCCCTGTCATCTCTTTGATCCCAAATGCATGATAACTTTAGTGACGGTGCTTCAGAATAATGTTGATTTTACCTTGGACAACATGTACAGTGGCATTGATCTGTGCATGAAGTTAGCCTATAGCTCCTCAGTGTATCAGCAGATTCATTATCCGCCCACCTCCACCTCCCCATAGCATGTTTGTTCTAGTTGTTTCTATTTATTTCATGCTCGCATTACGTCATCCATTGTGTGTCTGGTGGTGAGAACACAAAAAAAAAAACCCAGTTGTGATGTCCTCAAAGCATGAGCAATATGTACGGTCACTTCTTAAAGAGAGGACTCTTATCCCTTCGTATGCTGTTGAAGAAAGCATGAAAATGATTGTGTTATCATAAACATAATACCATAAAGAGATGAACCCAGTTTAAACATGGAAAGAACTTCTGAATGTAGAAACATGTTCAGTACCATGTGGTTTTTGTTTCAGTTTACTGATAGAAAAGCACACTATTTACAAGACTGTATAAAGCAATATATGGCAAAGTAATGTGTTTGTAATAATAAAGCACCACGTTTAAAACATACAGAGTGTGTGTGTGTTTGTGTGTGTGTGTGTGTGTGTGTGTGTGCATCACCTTCAGCTAAATAAAGGATAGTAAAGATCTAGAAACACAAAGTGGTGAAATAGAGGAGGGTTTAATCGACGCGGTAAGTCCTCTGCTGTTCGACTCACTTACTACACAGTTTCTGTTTTTAGCCCTCCCTGAAGCAAAGTGTTGGTAATGAGGATCGCAACCAGTGGTTTTCAACTCGTTAGCGCTTCTCCCATCTGCTTCTCTCCACCTGGACACTTCCAGAAGAGGCAGTGGTTGGAGAAAATGAGGGATCAGGGCCCGGGGTGGAAACCTCTCGGAGAGCTAAAGACACGCGTGTGGTGTGGCCCCTCATTAGAAGACCTAAAACAGTCTCGTATGTATTCACAAACAAATGTCAAGTTATGTAACTCGTAAAACGTAATGCACAAATAAATGCAGAGTGATTTGTATCTGTAACTCTCTATCTGTGCCTCTAATTTACAACTCGTACATCATCATTTGTACATCAACTTTTCAAAGGTAAAGGGGGGCGGTAGGTCCATTAACCGCAAGGTTACGGTTGGATCCCTGGCTCTTCCTTTCTGCATGTTGAAGTGTCCTTGAGCGAGACACCGAACCCCAAGCTGCTCCCCGGGTGCTTTACAGCAGCCCCACTATACGTCCTAAGGACGGGTTAAATGCAAAGGTCAAATTTCCTGTATGACGAATCTAATAAAAGTTTATTTTTCAGTTTAAAGGTATAATATGTAACCGTTGTCGGTTGCTGTTTGTGAACACACGGCATTCAAAGATGGCCACACCTCCACCACTCTTCAACTAGCCGAAAGGGAGAGAGAGCAGCGATGGTCGAGATATAAAGTGATTGAAGAGAGAGAGCGGCGTTAGTGAGAACGAAGCAGCGAATCAGAGAAATAAAAGCTATTTTCTGATTGTTTCGGCGGTTATGTTCTAAAACACGAATAAACACACAACTAACTCCGCATAATTCTGCAGGAAGGTGCCAAGTTGCCGCATGCATCAAACTAAAGACACACACTGATCATAGCTGCACTCACAGCACAGAGAGAAGCAGGGGATCACCGGAACACATGCACATAACACAACCGGTTATCATCCGTGAAATACGGCCACGTTGTATGTTTAGACTTGTGCTTCGGTATCAGAAGCCGACGTCTGTGACAAAGCAGCGGTATTGACCACCTGAACGGGCTGCACATCCTGTGAGCTGTTATTGGCTGGAGGTTACACACCCACGTGGGGAACAAAGCCACTTGCAGACGCCCAGAAGCGTCCCGAGTAAAACAAAAATAATAAGAAAAGAGAAAATACAGTTCAGGCAGAGGGCTGCAGGGTCTCTGCAGAAACAGACACCGCCACACATTGCTAGCAGATCATAAGTGATGATTGAGAAGGATTATTTTTGTATAAGGCTATACTTTGGTTTTAGTGAATTCTTGCATATTAAACCTTTAAGAAATATATCTGTGAATCTACTTGTATGGATTCTTTTGAGACCGTTTTACCGTGCTTTATTAAACAGCATATGCAC
This sequence comes from Sebastiscus tertius, assembly GCA_916701665.1. NCBI lineage: Eukaryota > Metazoa > Chordata > Actinopteri > Perciformes > Sebastidae > Sebastiscus > Sebastiscus tertius. Next base: position 26,673 of record CAKAOH010033189.1, read on the forward strand.
AAAAAGCACTTGCATTGTACCACAATTCCTTGATGTTGGTGCAAACACCCTCCTGTATTTAAATGTTCAGAGAGGAGGAAAACATATGTACATCTCATCTGTGATGTTTCTGCACTAGAAACAAGCATTTAATCACATGAATAGGTCCAATCTCTCCAGTTCTTTGTATTTAAATACATTATAAAGTTTATGTTAAAGAATACAAAGCTGGCATTGCATGTGAAAACTTTCAGAGCAGCCGTTACAAGAAATAATCCAATAGTAGGGGACACTGGCTTAGAAAGAGTCGTCATGGGTTTGAACACAACTTAAAGGAATAGTTTGACATTTTGGGATATGACGCTTATTTGCTTTCTTGCCGAGAGTTAGATGAGAGGATTGATACCAGTCTCATGTTTACGCAAATACAGACGGTTAGCTTAGCTTACCATAAAGACTGGAAATAGGGAGGAAACAGCTCGCCTGGCTCTGATCAGCACTTCTACAGCTCATTGATGATTAACACGTTATATCTCTTTTAATCCGTAAGAAAACCAAAGAAAGGTTGGGGTTGCCAACAGGACTCCAGGATAACACTGCTCCAGCAAAGAAATAGTTTTGCACGTAACCCCGGTAAAACCACAACTTTCATTTTCACACTTTTGTTTTAATCGGCCGAGATATAAAGTGTTAATTGGTGAAGTTAAAGTGGTGCCGAGTTTAATTTCTTTACCTTTGGACCTTCTCATCTAACTATCAGCAAGAAAGCGAACAAATGTGTTTCCCAATAATGTCCAATTATTGTACAACTTTTAAATATCAACCTCTGCAGCATAACGATGTACTTACACTACACTTTAGAAATCTGATTTCAAAACCAGACACGGCATAGTCTGCACTATCAAAGCTGCAGAGGTTTGATCTGACAGTCACCACACAGAATAAAAAGATACCCGTATGCGTCACAGGACCTGTAATACTCGAGTAATACGCAGTTAATTTAGACAGAGTCTTAAAAGCCATCGTTAAATGAGAAAGCTGAAAGTATTCCAGAAACCACCAGTACTGCACATTTCAGTGCTTTTCACGTCATGTCCCCACAAACAGTAATAGTGTTTTCAGAAACGCAGACAGTCTGCTGTCAGAACACAGCTGGTGTCTGACAAACTGTCCCCAAAGTGGCCCCCATGTCTGCATAATACATCATGACATAAAGAGACGGAAACAAACAACGCTGGCTGTGCAACACGCTTGACAGGGAAGGCCTGAAAACCGAGCATTTTGAGACTGAATGTACAAACTTAATCCAGAAAGGTCAAAAATAAAACAGATTTTATATATTCTAATTAATGATGTGTTGAGATTATAAAGCAGAAAACTCTTTCCCACATTTGGATTTACACAATGATTGATTACTGTGTCAGAAAACTATAGCATACCTGTTCGAACTTGTTACCCAACATTTAACTATAAAGATGAAGCTGTAAGGAAACATGATAAAAGCTGTGTGTAGGTCATTTTGCACATTAGCATCTCTAAACAGCGAGGTGTAAATGGAACATTTTCATTTCAAAATATCCTGTTACATGATGGTCATGTTTGTTTGCCAACCCATCCAGCTTGTAATTATACCAACACAAAGAGAGAGAGAGAGAGAGAGAGAGAGCGAGAGAGAGAGAGAGAGAGAGAGAGAGAGAGAGAGAGAGAGAGAGAGAAAATGTCCCTGTTGCTCTTCTGTTGCTTATTAAGACAGTTTGTATTTGCTCTGAAGTTTCAGTTTGTCATTTTGAAGATGAGCACAAAAAAGAAGAAATATCGCAAATCTTAAAACAAGGGAATGGGGATGCTCCTGCTAATGTACTTAAAATGAGCACAAAGATCCATTTACTAAGAATAAAATATATAGTCATTCGGTTCAGAGAAAGGTGTAAACTGATGTCTGCTTTTATAAGCAATAAAACATGTATCTTAATATGCTACAGAGTTAATACTGTCCAACATTTAGCGGCAGCTATGAATAAATAGATCAGTTCATCTGGTGTATCACTTGAAGAGGAGACGGATGACAATCCAACATCTATGCTGATGGAGGTTCATGCTCCATTTCTTTTGCAAGCAGTGAAAAACCTCCTCTGAGCGAGTTCCTCGGGGGGTTAACCGTCCACAGATGTTCAGCTTGGTGTCAAAAAAATTATATAAAAAAAAAAAAAATCACAGGTTAGATTTGGGTCCACTATTGACTGGAATGGCCCTGAGCTCAGTCCGCATGCACAAGTACTCTCCGATTACAGCCATCAAGGCCATGCAGGCTACATTGACGAGCCACCAGGACAATGCAGCTGGAAGGTGAGCGTTATAGATCCAGCAGCCGATCATATGGAAGAAGTGTACGGTGACCGTGAAGTCCAGGCACTGTTTCCCCCGACGGATGAAGAACCACAGACCGATGGCGCTGCAGGAATAATGACACAGACAAATTACGTTATCAGCCATGCTCATTTATGTTGCAGATACAAAGATACCTGCAAAGTTATAAATGTTCCAGTCTTCTATCTATTATTTATGAACCAGGAAGACCTCTCTGGTTCTTCTCTTTTAGTTGTTCCACAAAGCAGAACAAAAAGATTTGGCGATGCTGTTTTAAGCTAAAGGTCCTTCCAGAGGATCTAAGAGGACCTGAAAATATTGATATTTTTAAACGTGGACTATTTTACTCATTTTGTTTTATCAACATTTTACTACTTTGAGTAACTGTTGATCATTACAATATTTGTCAATTTATTTGTCAATCGCTTGTAAAGCACTTTCAAGTGCATTTGATTTGTTCAAAAGGTGCTATATTAATAAAGTTTGACTGATTGACTGATTTATTTTATTTTTACCTAAATAAATATCTTCTCAAATAGTGTTTAGTCCCGCTGGTGGAGATCCTTCAGTTGTACAGGTGTGAATAAATCCATTTTATCATCTATTTTTATGCTTGACAGCAGTGTTTTAGTAAGAGGTGTCACAGCTCTCTCACATGTACAGAGAAAAAATGGAAGAAATGACTTACCAGGTAAGAGAGTTCAAGATGAATGCCATCATTGAGAGCCTGCCCTGCATTGTTGCAAAACCAAGGACCTGCCGAAGCAGAGCAGAGATTTAAATACCATTTCAGGAGTCTACAAATGTGTCACAAACGTACATCACACAGCTGGCAGAGATTTCATAACTTACTTCATAGCTGAAGATCTGGTCCAGTGACCGATTAGTTTGCACCAGACTGTCCACTCCGGCTAACCACAGGCCCAAGAAGCTGTAGTAGATGCACTGCATCAACACAATCTGACTCACAATGAGGACCGGGTCCCAGATGTAACTACGGAAGTTACTGGCCATTGTGGACTGATGTTACACGTACAGGCCCAAAGGATGTTAACAGCTGGCCCTAACTGTTACCAGCTGGGCCATCCAGTTTGACCTGCGTGTGATCTCAAAATCTGAAACACAAAAAGTTACAGTATATTTAATGAAACGCATTAACACATTCATCTTGAGGTTTGAATCTTAGCCCAACAACTTTATTACAGAGAAATAGAACAATAACTGTTGGATCATTGTAATTTCAGTAAGAATACAGCCAACTGCACTGCTGTGAAGTACCTCATAATCAGTTGTCTCCTTAGCTTAACAGATGGAATAAGATAAAAACAAAGGAACACAAATTTAGGTGTTGCATGAGGTAGAAGTGTTTGAAAACAAGGAAAGTTAAGTGCTGGAGCTCACAATGAGCTCTACTGTAAATGTAATAACCTCTATCTGTTATGATGTGACACTATATATGTAAACTGACTTGACTCTATTAGCTTGTAATTATTGTGTGACACTTAAACCTGCAGTAGGCAAAATATATTTGGCATCATTTGGAAAAACTACGGAGCACTGATCAAATATGAATCAATATTCTGTTACTGTAATGCCTATTTCTCCCTTCAAAAGTTGTCAGAGACATCTCGTAGTGTACTGTTTAGCTGTAAAATGAGAGTGTGCGGTGTGTGTTTGGTATTTCCTAAACTGATCTCAACATGGCTGCCGGGTCACAAACGTTCTCATTTTACAGCTGAACAGTACACTACAAGATGTTTCTGAAAACATTTGAGGAGAGAAATAGGCAGTACAGTAACAGAATATTGATTCATATTTGATCAGCGCTGCCTAGTTTGACCGTTTGATCGGAGTTAGTGAGTGATTGACAGCTGCTCAGAGACCGCAGGCTCCAGCTCGGCTCTGATTGGTTGTTTTCCTCCAGTCTGTGAAATCTTGCAGATGCCATTAGGAGCACCGGAAGACACGGAGGAATACGATTTTTTTCAGATTACCTGTCTCATGCACTACTGTCAGGATATAGTGACTGTTTTATAAGAATAACTTTTTTTTTTTTAAACCATATTTGCTCCATTTGTACCCACTGCTGTATCTTGTATTTTGTATTTTGTATCTTGGGGTATTTGGTGTGTGAAGAACATGTGATTAGTTTAAGCAGTACAAACAGTCCTTACCAACAGGCCAGGAATGAAATCAATGCAATCTTATCCCTTTTTATCTTTTAAATATATTAAACTTTAAAAACAGCTAATAAAATTAATTAATATGAAGATAGACAACAGAAACTCCTGCAAACATCAGCCACTCTATGACAACATCTGGTTTAGCTCAGATCTCAATGAAATAGCAGCTATAGCTACCACAGAGTGCTATATTGCTCAATGCACATGAAATACCTGCAGTATAGTAGCTTTGACTGTGTCACGTCTGCTTGTATTTAAAGCCAAGAGGAGGCTAACAGAGCAGCTAGCAGCTGTTCACCAACACTAACTCAACCACTAGCTAAATGATAGAAAGCTAGCACTGTTTAGCTGGTGACTACACAGCTCAAAGTCCACAGTGGTTCAGACAAACATAAATACCATATTAAGGCAGATATTTAACTAACTGTGTGTGTAAACAACAGCACCAACAGTGAGTTTATCTCTCTCGTCTAACGGTTCAAGATGACCAACAAGTTAAACACTAGTTAGCATGTTAGCATGTTAGCATGCTGGTTGTTTTCTTTATGAGCAGTCGTTTCAACACAACACACAGACAGCTGGTACAGACCTGAGAGCTGGATTACAGAGGTTTCAGGGTGCTGTATTATATTAATGATGATCCTTTCAGGTTGTTTACTGTTTTATAAACTTTACAGTCAATCAGCCGGCGGCCTGTAGTCAGCTAGCTGGACCTGGTTAACAACACGGAAGTCACGACGGTGCATCCGGAAGGAAAACTTTAAAAAACTTATATTTTCTTTTCAAAGTAAAATACCTTAGTTGTAGTACTGAAACAATCTGTAATAATTGTCCAGCAAGAATATTTTTCTAAAAACAGGTAAATATCATAATGTTAAAATGTATTATACAATTGCTGATAGTTGTGTGTTTCTACTCGTTTAATGCGAGCGCAACATTTATTTTGAAATCCTTTCCGTTTTAGTTTCCGGACCCGGAGGATGTAACAAGAATTTTACAATTGTAATAAATAAACAAATAAAGACATTAAATAAAAAGGCACATAATAATAAACATGTAAGATAAAAATATATATATATATGTATATATATATACATATGTATATACATACATATTTTTATACATATATATAGAAATATAAAGAAATCTGCTATAAAGAAATAACAGACCGCAGAACACCGTGATTGACCAATCAGAATTGAGTATTCAACACAGCCGTCTAAAAATAATTATTACAATTATTACATTTTCATGAAAAAAGTTCAACTCCCACATTTTGTTATAACCACTGCAATATGTAATAATATATTAGGCTACAAAATGTGGGGGAAATATATCAGCCTACATATTTCATTCAGGCTGTTGTGAATTTTGAAATAAAACATTTGATGAAAACTATAGTTTATGATGAAACACAGTGTGTGGACACAGTGAGAAACCTCAACGTCATCCAGAGCTGAATGAGGTCAACCACTCCCCTTTTCACTGGACCTCGTTTCTCCCCACATGTCTGAGGGGAGGTTCCTCTCAGGACCTTCCTCTGCAATGAGTCCGTTATGTGGGAGAGCTCTTAGTGGTAAGATTACTTTGTAAACATTGACCGATAGTTAAACTCAATGTCAGCCTTTTGTGCAAATGTTTTTTTGTGTGTGGAAACAGAAAAAGTTGCAAAGTGAGCCTGGTAGACTGGACTACTCAGTGTTATGTTCTAATACATCCATGGTTGTGTTGCAGCATGCTGTTACACGTATGAAATGTGTCTTGTTTAAAATGTAGTGTCACCAAATTCGTTCTGTTGTGTGAATTAGTGGCTTCCTGAACAATGGGTTCCCACAGTAGTTAGATTACTTTTCAATATGTCTTATTGAATGTCGTTTTTCTTTAGGCTGCCTTTTTGAAAAACAAAACAAAAAAACTAAAACATGGCCTATTAGAATATAAATTCCCCTTCACCTCCATTGTAATGCATGGGAAATTCCCTATTTTTATGTCAAACAATAGGCCTAATAAATCATTTCCATCACAGGTTTGCAGAGTGAAATTCTGCTGAGTATCCTTACTGTTAGGATTTGAAAGCATTTCAATGTACAGTCATTTTGATTAAAATTAAGATACGATAACTTCTTGTACTTAATTTTGACAATTGACTTTTCTTTTTTTTTTTAAATGAAAACGTTTTTTGAAATATGTGTTAATACTTGTCATTTCTAGTCTTCTTTTAGTTAAAGCTGCAGTGGGTAGAAATGCAGCAAATATGATAAAACGGTCACTATATCCTGACAGTAGTGCATGAAACAGGTACTCTGAAAAAAAATCATGTTCCTCTGTGTCCTCCGATGCTCCTAATGGCATCTGCAAGATTTCACAGACCGGAGGAAAACAACCAATCAGAGCTGAGCTGGAGGCTGCCGTCTCTGAGCAGCTGTCAATCACTCGCAAACTCTGATCAAACGGTCAAACTAGGCAGCTCTGATCAAATATGAATCAATATTCTGTTGCTGTAATGCCTATTACTCTCCTCAAATGTTTTCAGAAACATCTTGTAGTGTACTGTTTAGCTGTAAAATGAGAAAGTTTGCTCCGGCTGGTGGGCGGTGCTTGTTATTTCCTCAACTGATCTCAACATGGCGGCTGGAGCAAACGGCCTCCGGGTGCATTGAAAACTTAAAAATGCTATTAGGAGCACTAGGAGAAGGCAGATGAACATTTTTTTTTCAGATTATCTGTCTCATGCACGACTGTCAGGATATAGTGACCGTTTTACAAAAATAACTTTTTTTAATCATATATATATATATACATATACCTATAATATTGATATCATATCAAAGTGACCGACTGCAGCTTTAAACATCCCAACAGTATCAAATAGCTTAACTGAACTGTAAATGTGAATGCTGTCAGTAATGTTACGTAATACAGTTATAGAATAAAACACTATGAAACTTTGTAACAAGCACTTTTACTTTTGATACTTTAATTGCTTTTTGCTAATACTTACGAATTTTTGCTTATTTTGAATGCAGGACTTAATTGCAACCGAATACATTTATATTGCAGTAGTGCTACTTTTAAGCTGAATATAATGTGTAGTATAATATGGTAAAAACCTGCAGGCAAACTGGAAAAATCCCCATTTTCCAGGACTCAGCCAGTCACTAAGCAGTGTATTGTTTTGTAACACAATACCAGGTTGGGGAGTTAAGCAGGTTAAAGTCCGGGTTGATCGTCAAGAGAGGAGCAAGTAGCCTGATCTTTGTAGCAAAGTTAACCGTTCACCCTGGGATCAGTTGTCAGGTTTAGTACTTAACTCTGCACCTCCGTTGACTGGGAAGAAGAATCTTGTTTCACTAAACAGACAAGGCACAGAAGTGTTTCATGCATTTGACTTTCATTCATTTCTTTCCATAGGGTAGAAAGAAACAGAGGTCATGCAAATGTGACGATGACACTACAGCTTATATCAAAGAAGATGATACCATGTGTCGGTGCACACAGGAGCCTGGCATGTTTGCATCGTGCTGTGGGTAAGAATGTTGTTCTTTGTTTTTAGGAGTTGTTAGAGAGCTTGTGTGTGTGTTGACCAGTGAAATCTACTTTAACTAAATGCGCTACTGTAATACTGCAGGGATTAACCTGCTGGCTTTTACACAAAGGTCTGATTGTATGTATATGTACAGTATGTGAACATCTGAGACTGTCAAATAATGATAAAACGTTTTCTAGAAATCATACAAAAGTGAATTTTAGACTGAACTTTATGACTGATTGCAAATGAGCAGCTTAAAAAAACGTGTCGAGGTGTGATTTTGTCCTTTTTTAAAAGGATATTTGCACACATTTCAAGATATATTTTTTTACATTCTTGCTATTCTCTCACGAATGCTGCATTTAAGTCAGTGAAAACAATCTGGCACAGGTCTCTCCTCTTTGGCTATTGTTATGTAAACTTTGATGCAGAAACAGTTGTAAAGTAGTAACGGAGGGTGACTGAAGGTCAGGTCATGGTTGGCTAGTGATTTCATTCCCAGCTCCTCCTGTCCACGTTTCACATGACCTTCAGTATGTGCAGTATGGACAATTGCTGTGGACAAAATCGTCTGCCAAATACGTGCAAACTGTTAAAATTTCTCCACATCAAGGTCTGTTTGATCTTGACATTAGGGCATTTTAAATATCTGCAATACCTCTTAGAGTTTATTTTGTAATACTTTAAAGTTCACATGTATATTTTTCTTCTACTCGTAGGTGGAGTTAGGTGGAAGAGCAGCTTTAGACAACCGCCCCTATTGTCAGCCGCTCCGGTTCGCGGGCTCGTAGATGAACCGATCAGCATTAAAGGGCGGTTCCTGCCCCCACGGTGTCCCGTCACAGTGTGCGCACAAATGCACAGTGATGATGACGACCTGTGGGAGGCATTCGCCCATTATTATACAGATGCAGATGGCACCGTCAACTGTGAGTCACACTGCCTTTCGAAGTACCTATTGGATTTTATGTAATGCTTTTGTAATAATTATTACAAATGTAATGAATTAGCTTGTTACAACTTCTGAAAGAAAGCACAATGCACGATGTAACTTTTAGAAATCAGATTATTTGAAGCATTTAGACTTTTATGCAGCCAGCTAGTAATCTTCTCCCCTCTCTGTCTCCTCAATAGTGACCAGGGATCATTCAGTCGGGGGTTCATATTTGGGCTGTGAGCCGATGGGACTGTTCTGGGGTCTGCAGCCGGCTCCTGGTTCAAGAGAGGGTTTGAGGCAGGTGATGAAAACAAACTCACTGAGAGCTAAAGAAAAACAGTTTGTGGCAGTAAACCAGATTATTGCACAAAATGATTGTACTGTTAAGTCAGTAGTGCACAGTTGATATAATAAATTATGGGGTTATAGCTGCTGATAGGGGTAAAAAATAATAAATATATGTTGGATCTACATGTATATATATTTATAAATATACAACGCTTTACAATCAAATGAACATATCTACCGTTTTCTAGACTAGACAGGGGTACATTTGATCCTAAATACAATCTATTTACTTCAAGTTGATAATGTCTGTATGGCAATAAAATAGAATAAATTATATGTCTATCTTAGTTTGAGCAGTTTACGAGTAAATGTTTGTACTAGTAATCACACAGAACACTGACATTGGAGCGTGTTCCATGACGAACACAAAACGGCTTTGCACGTCGTCATTGAGGGCAGGTGGTTAAGTCGGCATCGATGCAGGCTGGCTGTTGGAGGATTTTATTACCCACTTCCACTCCCTGCTAATTGGTTTGGGATGGCACTTAATATGGCGCCCCCTCCACACGAACGCGCAAAAGGAGTGGAAGTGGTTAAGCAGAGGATGTAGGAGGCGGTTTGGAATTGGGCCGTAATGATGAAGGTGCACTTGTGACAGGCTGACTACACACATGCAACTCCCTCCAGCACCCACCCATCTTAGAATTTAATAAAATAGTTAATTTGAATAAAATGTGATATCAAGTCAATATCAACTCAGGTCCTTTTATTTATGTCTTGTTTAATTCTCCTTGTTATGTTCACGCAGACACTGACAAACGCTTGTCATTTTGTTCATAAGTGCTCGATGAGAGTTTCCTGACCGAAATGTGCTCTTTCTTACAGGCTGAGGAAAAGAAACGTAGAGACTCCATACGTAGTGGACATGTCCTTACTGGAGGGCCACGTTTCACCCAGTGAGAGACAGAGCACCGAGCTGGCTGCAGTAACTACTGAGCGCTGGTACATGGCGCCAGGCGTGCAGAGAACAGAGATTCGCCAGGACGGAGTTGTGGGGACGTTGTTTTTGCCGCCTGGTGAGCACAAGTCTTGAAGCATTCACTCACAAATTTGAAGTGGACGAACTGTGTCCTCTGAACAGCACCCACTGTACTGATTTCCTGCAGGCCCAGGCCCATTTCCAGCCATGTTGGACCTGTATGGAATGGGTGGAGGACTGATAGAGTACCGCGCCGCCCTTCTTGCATCCAGAGGCTATGCCAGCTTGTCCCTTGCCTACATAGGGCACAAAGATTTGCCCGGCTCACAAAGCAGTTTAAATGTTCGTGATTCATATTTCAAAGTAAGATAAGATGCTTTACAACGTAAAGTTTACGTTATCCTTCATTTCTTTCTTTCTGCATCAAAGCTCACATTTACTTTGATTATTTTTTGTTTGGACAGTCAGCGTTCCAGCTATTTCAAGATCATCGTCAGATCTGTGCCGACAGAATTGGGATAATAGGTCTCTCCTTTGGAGTCTACTTGGCTCTTAGACTTGCCACACAGGATGGTGTCAACGTATGTCTTAAAGGCCTTTCTCTGTCATCCATTTCTTAATCTACAGTTTGATCAATACAGAGCTCCGTGTGCATGAAAGATCACTCTTGCTTGTTTAGAATGAAATATACTATATACCAAGCAATAGAAAGTTAATAATGACTTTTAATTCAGTTTGGTGAGTTCACATTGACTTTCCTAACAATGAATGTTCTCCCCTCCAGCCATCCTGCTTGATTTGTATCAACGGCCCAACAGGAAGTGCCATCAAGCTCGCAGATGGAGAGGACAGGACTCAATCAAATGGCCTGTAAATAAAGATGCAACTTGTAGGATTTTATTGGCAAGAAATCACTGTGGGATTATTGCAGGAATCCATCTAATCTGGTGGGGTTTAGTATCACGCATGATACTTAAAGCTGCAGTAGGTAGAAATGGAGCAAATATGATTAAAAAAAGTTATTCACAGACCGGATGAAAACAACCAATCAGAGCTGAGCTGGAGCCTGCCGTCTCTGAGCAGCTGTCAATCACTCGGGAACTCCGATCAAACGGTCAAACTAGGCAGCGCTGATCAAATATGAATCAATATTCTGTTACTGTAATGCCTATTTCTATCCTCAGATGATTTTAGAAACATTTTGTAGTGTACTGTTGAGCTGTAAAATGAGAACGTTTTTGACCCGGTAGCCATGTTGAGATCAGTTGAGGAAATACCAAGCACCGCCCATCAGCCAGAGCACAGCCAATAGGAACGCTCTCTCTCTCTAAAATGACCTGTGATTGACCAAAGTCTCCCGTCACGGGCTAGATTTTTTAAAGCCTGAAAACAGAGCCATGAGGAGGTGCAGAAGTCTAGTTTTCTCTCAGAACACTTGAATTACAATATGCTGAAAGGTTATTATGGATTTTTTGCCCAATGATGCCAAAAACATTCTGCCTACTGCAGCTTTAAGTCTATAGACTAAAGTACTAGTTTTAGTCTTACAGATAAAGCAGGGCATTGTTGATTTAATTGTCTTAATCTATTGAGATCTAGTAAAATAGACTTTATGAATTGGAGAGACAGAAAATGTGAATCACAAAGGTTGTTTTCAACAAAGACTGATTATAAGTTGCGTTTTTCTCTGTTAACTTGTTCTGTTAGAGACGACAAATATTGGGTGTTCGATGGTCAAGGCAATGTGACTTTCAGAGCCATCTCCTTGCCTGAAAACCTTCCCCCTGAGAACAACGTGAAGGTAAAGACCACAACATACATCTACACACTGTACACACTCATGCATACGAAATATCAAATCAATGTGAATATTGATATTTATGATCAATAAGAGAAACTCTGCTCCAGAATGACATCTTGTGTTTTTGCAGATAGAGCACATCGACTGTCCATTAGTGTACATAGTGGGTGAAGATGACCTTAGCGCTGCAAGTGTGGAGACCGCAAACCTGGTAAGCTGTCTTATTTTACTGTTTTTCTCCCAGTAGTACAAATTATTGATGTTGGAAAGCATTTATTAGGTAGTCCTTGATGAATAGTCAGTGCAAACCATATTGGATAGGGTTTTGTTATGTGTGGTTTTTGTTAAGTCAAACATTTGAGCAGTTTTGACTATATTAAGTTTGATAAGGAAAAATGCCACAACATTTGTTCTGTTTGGTCTCAAGTCTTGAAATTTGGTATGGCAATACTTTGGGTATCTAACAGTGCAAAATCACACTTTTATTAATAGTCAAAGTAAATATTAAAAAAATTAAAAATAGAAAAATGCTGAAATTGTTGTTTATTAAATGTTTTCCATGTGAAATATTTTTAAACTGCATATGAGTGCATATCTTTGATATTCAACTTGTTATGAGTTCATAGATACCAAATACTTGATAGTCTAGTATTTTGAGCACATGGGACTTCTGTTTTTTCCTAAAATATAATGGAGTCTATAACAAAAGCAGTAGTCCCATCATGTGCCTGAATACTACATATAACGCTGTTTTATTGGTCATCAGATTGAGGAGACCCTGAGGGCTGCAGGTAAATCCCACCTCTACACCTGCTTGTCGTATCCCGGTGCCGGTCACCTGATTGAACCGCCCTACACACCAAATTCAAGAGAGTCCCTGTGGAGGGTCAAACCAACAAAATGTGAGCGCTATCCCAGAGCCAAATCCTATTTTATACTTGTTGTAATTATATTTTGTAATGTGATTGGTCATCGTAATATAGAATATGTGACTATTATGATAATCATAATGTTGCCCTGTTTTATTTCTCCTGCAGTGATAACTCTGTGGGGAGGTCACCCTGCACCCCACGCTGCTGCCCAGGAGGATAGCTGGAAGAAGATCCTGGATTTTATGGAAAGTAATCTGAGACAGTGAATTTGTGGTTTTAAATGCAGGAACTGAGGGAGATTTTTTTATTTTTGTTTTAGATGTAATGGACCTCCTAGAACTTGTGTGTAACAAACACTCACATCTTCATATTTAGCAGGCTTCAGATTCTCCAAAAGGGAGCACCGTTTGCAGGTCTGAAATATTGCTGCTGTTATTTCTCTTGCCAAAAGTCAGCACAGGTCACACTGGAAATGTAGATCCAGAAATGCAGGTGCGGCTCTGCGGTTGTTCGATGTTGGCTGTCTGGTTTCAGGTGCTCTACGTCACTGACGCTGAGTGCCCTCGTAGTAAATGTCTGGTTCTTTGTGCGTTGTCATCATATATGCATTTTATTTTATGCAACAACTTTTATAATACTAAACATGTAACAAAGATTTGTTAATGAGAAAATGGTCAAAATCTTCTCAGACACCTTTAAAAAAAAAATCCATACACTGTTTTTCTATGATCCTCACATTTTTAATGAGTATACATGCTAACTAATCATTGTGGTTGTTTGGGAGGAAGAGCTCATGGCAGGCTGAGGTAACCATGGCGATGAGGGCGATGAACTCTTTGAAGTCAATCTCCAGGTCTCCGTTCTGGTCCAGGTCCGCAAACAGCTCATCCAGAGTCTCATTCTCTTGGATTTTCTGTTCAGCAGGAAAATTGAATGAAACATTTGTAATTTTATTCATCTAACAAGACTAAAAGTCTACAGAAATGCTAGAGACACCATGAGGTTGAAAGGCTCATTACACACCAGAATACAACATTGTTGGATAGGATGAAACTTGTTTGGCCTGAAGGTGGTGATAGAGAAATGTTTGTTAATCCTCTGTACATTTGCCATATTTTAGACTAAATTGGTCAGCATAGTGACATTCAAAGCTGAAACATGTGTACATGTTATGTTAGCTTTAAGCTCAGTAAGTATCTGAGGCTTAATGAATACATCATAATATATTAGTTGATTTATATTTTGTATTATTACACGGCTGTGTTGAATAATCGATTCTAATTGGTCAATTACGGCGCTCTGCGGTCTGTAATTTCTTTATAACAGGCCGAATGAAGCGCGATAATGTACAATAGTGGGTCATTTTTGTGAAAAAATCCCCTTCAGGGCGATGAGAGACCCCTCCCCTCCGCGTCGGGGTGTGGCATCGCCCTGTTGGGGATTCTTTCACAACAATGACCGGCTCGCCGTACATTTTCCCTTACTTAATGATCTGCTAAGTAACTAAAGCTATCAAATGAATGTAGTGGAGTATAATATTTGCCTCAAAAATGTAGTGAAGTAGATGTGGAAATACTCAACAAAAGTACAAATACTTCAAAATTGTACTTAAAGGTGCTATTGATAAAATTCAGCCACTAGATGTCGCATCCTCCCTCCCCTGTTCCATTGCATTTGCTTCACAACAAGTCTTAAATGGCCATTTTCAGAGGGGTCCCTTGACCTCTGACCTCAAGATATGTGAATGAAATTGGGTTCTCTGGGTACCCACGAGTCTCCCCTTTACAGACATGCCCACTTTATGATAATCACATGCAGTTTGGCGCAAGTCATAGTCAAGTCAGCACACTGACACACTGACAGCTGTTGTTGCCTGTTGGGCTGCAGTTTGACATGTTATGATTTGAGCATATTTTTTAAGCTAAATGCAGTACCTGTGAGGGTTTCTGGACAATATGTGTCATTGTTTTGTGTTGTTATTTGATTTCCAATAATAAATATATACATATATTTGCATAAAGCCAGCACATTTGCCCACTCCCATGTTGATAAGAGTATTAAATACTTGACAAATCTCCCTTTAAGGTACATTTTGAACAGATAAAAAAAAAAAATGTGTGATTAATTTGCGATTAATCGTGATTAATCATGCACAATCATGTGATTAAACATTTTAATCGATTGACAGCCCTAAAAAATATTCATCTACAAAAAATTGTTATCAATAAGACCTTTAAGTACGGTACTTGAGTAAATGTACTTAGCTACATTCCACTACTGGTCAACATATCCAATTTACAACAACACACTGTAGATGTTACACACTCAAAGTAGACATCCAAATAACACATGCTTGTTAAGAGTCCACTATCTGTAAATTGATTACTTCCATAACTCACCATTATGAAATGACCCATCTCATTGTTGATAAGCTCTTTGAGCTCTGCTTTCTTCAGATTGCACTTGTGACTCGTGTATTTGTGGAAGACTTTGATAATAGTGACCATGCCACTCTCCAGGTCTGACATATTCTTCTTTGAGGCCTGCAACAAACAATTTAAATCAGTTCCAATCATGTTTTACCCCGACATTAGCACGTTGTGATAGAGATCATTCTTTTTCTGTATGTTTTTATACATTAAATACACTGTAACGCGATGCATCCACTATTATCATCTAGGAATATTTCAAATGAAAATAAAACCAATCATTTAGTTTCTTACCTCCATCTGAAGAACTTCCTCCGTCTTGCAAGGATCCTACTGAAAGTGAGACTGATGGCTCATCCAGCAGTGTGTCGACTGCCTCGCCCAGTTCACTGTGGACACTAAACTGTATTGATCAACCACACGGAGGCTTCTTATCTGCCATAATGCACGACTAATGGATATCAGCGGTCAGAGCCTTGACCAAAAACCATTTGCTCTGAAAATGTACCATTTCACTGTGATCAAGTTTTTCCGTTTAGCCTTTTGAGTCTTTAAGTCTAGCTTAGTCACTGTGCAGTTTGTTATCCAAAACATCTATCGTTATTAGGTGACTGTAAAAGAGCTACAGGTGGGCTGAAAACATTTCAGAATTCCTACAGAACGCATTTTCATCTTTCAGCACTTCTGTGGGCACAAATAAATAAAGTTCAGTGATATTTGAGAAATAATTTCGAGGCATATAAGGTTGTATATCACCCTTTATAAACCTGTGAAACAAATCTGTGTGATAAATGAAAGTTTGTGGATGTGCAGACAAGATTTGTAGCAACAGAAAGAAATATGAGGAAGTTGAACAAAGAAATGGAGCACTAATTATATCCTCGGTAAAGTTACATAACCTGTCGAGGCTCATAAAAACAAACAAGTGCTTTTGTGAACATCTGAGTACAAGAGCAGTATTTAAACTCAAAGTTCCCACACTGAAGTTACACATGCACATCCAAATTAAAGTTACAAATAAATTTTTACATATTAATACATATTAAAAAATGTGGTTATATTATTGCAACAGCCAAAAACTGGATGCTCTGTCAAACATAAACACAATGCCAGTCTGAAAAATATCTGCCCAAAAACACATTGCACATCTAGTCTATGACAGTGTGTTTCCCTTTCTTCTCTCTTATAATCTGCAGATACGATTACTGGGGCCTAATTAGTAAATTTAGTTATTACATTTGTAGTGAATATGGGTCGGAAAGTGACAATAAGTCATCAACCTTCTAGTTTCTGGGAACTTCAGCAATCTGATAAAGAGAAGAGCCATTGCAACCTCTCACATACTGTATATGGAGCAGAGGCAAGAGGGAAAATAATATACTGTGTCCATGTATGAAAGACAATAACAGGGGCTGTAAGAGTGCAAGAGCAAATGGAGAAAAGGCACTGTCCAAAATTATATTAAGGCTAGACCCTTTTTTAATTTTGTGTTCCTTTGATTTTAGCCTGTATGTCACTTATTCCATCTGTTAAGCTGAGGAGATAACTGTTTATGAGGTACTTTATAGCAGTGCAGTTTGCTGTATTCTTACTAAAATAACTATGATCCAACGTTTATTGTCCTATTTCTGCGTAATAAAGCTGTTGGGCTAAGATTCAAAAATTCAAGGCTAATATGTTAATGCGTTTCATTAAAAGGTCCTATATTGTAAAAAGTGAGATTTTCATGTCTTCTACATTATAAAGCAGGTTCAAGTGCTATATAAATACCGTTAAACTATCAAAATGCTCAATATATGGAGAAATACACACAGCCCGTATTCAGAAATTGTGTATTTGAAACCAGCCGTTAGGATTTCTGTCCATTCGTGATGTCACAAATATACAATATTTAGACCATTACACGGTTGTAAATGTAAACATTCTAAATGTGTCCCAGTTTATTTCCTGTTGCAGTATATGTAAATAACATCAGCTGACAGGAAGTAAACATGGACCCAAACTGTTGCCTAGCAACGCAATTCCATTGAAATGCACTAAAATGGAGCGTGTCAGACAGAGGGTAAATACAGGCATATTCAGGCTGACAGTATGAGGAAAATAATGTGTTTTTTTTAACATTACAGCATGTAAACATGTTCTAGTAGAAACACAAAATACAAGTATGAACCTGAAAATGAGCATGATATGGGACCTTTAAGCGAAGGAGATAACTGTTTATGAGGTACTTTACAGCAGTGCAGCTGGCTGTATTCTTACTAAAAATAACTATGATCCACAGTTATTGTTCTATTTCTGCATAATAAAGCTGTTGGGCTAAGATTCAAAACTCAAGGCTAATATGTTAATGCATTTCATTAAATATAACTTTTTGTTTCAGATCTTGAGATCACACAAATCTCATTAGCTCCAACTCTACCCACTGCTGCTGCTTTAAAGTTGATATGGCACAATGATTATAACAACAAAATGTAAAAAAAAAAAAAAAAAATGTCACTTCATTCAAAAAGGTTTTTTCCGACCTCAGAAGCTCGAATTTCTCATTTACAGCGACTACATTTCCGGGTTGTCCTCTCCTTGTATATAAACTTCTCACCGTGCTCTGGTCTGATGACGCTCTGATGACGCGTCTGTCTTCACCTCCTCTCCTCCGGCCTCGATGTGGAGACCGTCCGCCCTTCTTTTTCCTTTAGAGAGGAAACTCACACTGACGTCAAGAAACCCGCACACACAGAGAGAGAGAGAGAGAGAGAGAGAGAGAGAGAGAGAGAGAGATCAGTGTAAATTAGGCGCTTTAATATACCACTGTTTTACTGAAACTATCCCCTCACATCTCACCAACATCATCCGTGTTTAGTGACTGCAGAGCGGACAGGAAACACTCAGCTACCGAGGAGCGACAGACGAGAGGAAACTAAACGGTGTGTAACCTGGTTTTTATTAAGGTTTCTATCATTTCACAGGGCTTAAATTACCTTATTATGTATGTAGCATCATACAAGCTGAGCTAAACCCTAGTAAACCTGTGTTTTATCTGGTGGAGTTGTATCTGTCTGTAGTGATGTTGTCTGCAGCTACAAGTCAAAACAACTAAATTAGACATTAGTTTTTCATGGAGGCCTTTTTTTTTTCCATCCCCATAACAACAGTGTTAATACTCCTCTACATAACACTCAACAGTGTGTAGGTGGTACTATATCACTTCCTACACACAATATTGTGATTTCCTCCTACTATAAGATGATTGGTTATAAAACTTTCCATACTTTATGAATAATTATATGGAAATTGGGTGTGTTTTTGCAGAGCATTGTGTGTGAGCTGCATATCTGTCATGCATTTGTCTTCAGCAGATATATATATTGTCTGTGCAATATCCTTGATGCAATATACACCTCAAGTGCAACTACCTTTGTTTACATTTATTTATTCATTACATCTACCCTACCTGTTTTACAAGTGCAATTGCCTCTGTTTACATTACATCTATTTTTATATGGTGTACCTCTAGTGCAACACTTCTGTTTATATTTATTTATTACATCTACCTTACCTGTTTTATTTGCTTTATATAACTGTTTTACCTGTTATATGTTTTATCTGCCTCGTTCAGTCTTGTCAAGTATTTCTTTTTAAAGCACTGACCAGAAGTGGCAACTGTGAATCTCGTTGTATAATATATATAATAATAATATATTATATATATATAATAATATAATTGTAATACAATGACAATAAAGCTTTCTGTTCTATTCTATAATGTGTTGGTTCACATGCAAAAGACCAGAAGCCACTTTTCCTCCCTCACACTCTTTTCAGCAGAAATGCCCTGTTTTCATTTTAAGGCTATAATTAGCTCGGTATGTGCAAATGTGACCTGCATAGCCTCGTTCTCTCTCTCTCTTTCTCTTTAACACTCACACAGTTTCCGTCTCTCTTGTGTTTTGGTTCTGCTCAGACATGGCTGATCTGCTGAGGCAGCTCCTCCGGGTGGCTGAGAAGGCGGCTAACGTGGCTCGGGTCTGCAGACAGGAGGCTCCCCTCTTCCAGCTCCTCGTGCAAGAGAAGACCGGAGACGACAAGAACAAGAAGTTCGTCCAGGACTTCAAGACGCTGGCGGACGTGGTGATCCAGGAGATGATCCGGCATGATGTTGGTGCTCAGGTGAGGAGACGTCTGGACTTAAAGGATGGACTGTCACTGTCACTGAGTCCACTGTAATCATGTACCCGTCTGCTCTTTTTGCTCAGTTCCCTGAGATGGCCGGCTTCATCCATGGAGAGGAGTCCAACAAGTTTGAAAACGGGCTTGGTAATGACCTGATAACACACTACACGTTCATGTTCTCTTGTTAACTTTGGATGTGAATGACTTTAAGGTTAAAGCAGACTTTAGTTTGTCTAAATCTAATCTGTCCAAACACCACACAGAGTCCATATCCTGAAGCGTGTGTTCGGGGTTAGT
This sequence comes from Sebastiscus tertius, assembly GCA_916701665.1. Taxonomy (NCBI): domain Eukaryota; kingdom Metazoa; phylum Chordata; class Actinopteri; order Perciformes; family Sebastidae; genus Sebastiscus; species Sebastiscus tertius. The sequence continues at coordinate 46,501 of CAKAOH010033189.1, forward strand.
CAGGATCATGCACGGGAATATTATCATCCTTTTGTTTCTGCAACGGCTGACATTCAGATTAGCAGTTTAAGCAGTTAATTATCATTATCAACTGGACAAAATGGGCACCTGCACTGGGGTGCACCATTACAGTACAGCTGCTTCAACTATAGGGCTGACCCCTCCACTATGACATGTGGTAATCCTGTAAATATAGGCTATGATAAACCACGTGGTAATTTCACTATGAAGTAGGGCTGTCCCCTCTTAGTCGATTTCTTGACTAACCGGTCGTTTTGGTCTTAGTCGACTAATATTTGTTTAGTCAATTAGTCGTTTTTTTTGTGCTTTCTTCATGCTGAATGACTTATTTATTAGAAACCTATGAGCACATCTCTGGTAAACACAAGATTTAAAGTGGTGCTTTTGTGCGATTCTTTGTGGAGAAGCTCAGTTTATTAAATCAACTAATCGATCAGTCGACAAAATCGTACGAGTGTTTGTCGACTAAGAATTTTGTTGATCGAGGACAGCCCGAGGTTCAACAAAGTCAGATCCTGCATTATTACCTACTTTTGTGTTGGGTCCTATCTTAAAATAAAATCTAGTTTTTACCTCCTTCTTGAATTAGTTGATATTAAGGCTGCAACTAACCATTTCCAAAAGCCCAACCCAACGTCTTTACATGTTTTGTTTTGTTATACCAATACTCCAAGACTCCAAAGCCTTGAAATATTTATTTTACCATCACATAATACAAACAAAATCAGTCATTACATTTACCGACCTTACATTTGAGAAGCTTGAACCAGAGCATGTTTGGCGTTTTTGTATAATAAATTACTTAAACGGTTAATCGAGTTTCACAATCGTTGCAGATTAATTATCTGTTGATATTAGTTTCAGCTCGCGTTGATGTCGTGGTCCGATGGCACATATTCCTCAATAAAGTTGTATATAATCAAAACAGCTTAAATTAATTGACACACAGAAAACATGGGGCCAGTTATTGTTCCAGCGTGGGAGGCTTGTTTTATTAGTAGTTTCCCTGGTTTTGTTAATGATTGATAAAAATGAAATTAGGGCTGTCCTCGACCAAAGAAGTTCTTAGTCGACTAACACTCATATGATTTTGCTGACTAATCATTTAGTTGATTTAATCGACAGATTTGCAAAACTGAGTTTCTCCTCAAAGAACCCCACAAAAGCACAATTTTAAATCTTGTGTTTACAGAGACGTGCTCAGAAGTATCTTAGAAATAAGTCGTTCAGCATGTAAAAAACATAAAAAGCCGACCAAAGTTATGCTTGCCGCTGCAATAACATAGGAGCTTTTATCAGTTAAAAATATAATATGAGATTAAGAAGTGCTGTATAATAATAATCTCTCAAGCTTCATGTGGGTAGGCTAAGTACTAGAAAGACTAAAAAATACACTTGACTTAGTGATCCGCACTTGAACTTCACAGCGACCGAAACGTCTTTCATCTAAAACAATCAGAACATAAAGCCAACACATCGACGTGTCACTGTCCAAATATTTAAGCTCACAGCACATTGCGCTGTGTAAATATTTAAATTAAATCAAATGAAGCCTCGCTGACTCTGTGTCACCAGGAGAGAGTGTGACGGTAACGGTGTGCGGTACAGAGGAGGAGACGGCGGCGCTGCTGGCCACGGTGCTGGACGGCGACCACACGGCGGCGTCTCTGCTGGCTCGAGCCATCCACCAAGATCCGGCGACCGTCGACGCCAGCACAGACGGTCTGACGGTGCCCCTCAGCCCCTCTGAGCTCGGCATCTGGATCGACCCCATAGGTGAGAGGCTCGCTGGTTTCCTGTGTTTAAATCAGTGAATTTATCCGGGAAACAAGCGGAGCGTCAGTGAGAACTGTTTATCTCTTGTTTTTCCATTAAGACGCCACCAGCCAGTACATCGAGGGCAGAGAAGAGATGCTGGAGGAGGGTCACCTGTCTCCTTCAGGTCTGCACTGTGCTTTGGTCCTCATCGGGGTTTATCTCCGGAGCACAGGCGAGCCCGTCATGGGCGTCATCAACCAGCCGTTCAACTACAAAGACCCATCAGGTGGAGGGTAAGTAAAAAATAATCTGCAGTGTGTCCTCTTCTACAATGTGAGGTCATGGTTAGTGATGGTGTTGTACTGGACTGCATTATATTGAGAGGTTGTTACGGCCACAACAGGAAAACATTTGGCTCAACCATGTGACCAGCAACATATAAAGGACACCGTAAAATTGTATTTACATATAATACAAAAACTATGGGAGACTGGAGGCCGGAACAAAAGGATGGAGGAAGTCTGGGCCAGCCACACCAGACGCTGTAGGACCCAGAGCACCGCCCCTCTTACCCCCAAACTATAAAAGGAAACTAAACTACAGATAAAGCCAACCTGCTACCTGCTACAACCTGCTCCGAAGCAGGTTATGTTCCAGATAAGAGATCAACTCGTATGAAAGCACCGCCTGCTGACCAATCAGAGCTCTGTGCGCAGATCATATGATAATATTACACAACAACAAAGAAGTTGAAGTCATAATCCAGGCAACATGGATCAAACTGACAAATGCAGAAATGACAGCTGACTGTATGCTGTGGGGTTTTTTTTTATTTTCTTACTTGCTCTTAAGTCCGTTTCACACCACTGAATTCAGGGACGCAGCTGAAAGAAGGATGAAATAGTCATACACGCCACATGCTTACTAAAGTGTGTAATGAGGTGAAATTTATTCATCCGATTTATTTTGAAAGCTATTTATACATCACTGCCCCATCTAGACAACTATATCTGACTTTTGAGTATTCCTTTAAATTAATCAATCTAATTTACGCATTCACACATCGGTAATTTTTTTTTTTTGCCAGCTGTGCTTCGTCTAATATTATAGTTTGCTCTTCCTTTGTAAAATGTGCCGCTCTGCTGACAGTAGACTTGTCCATGTTTGTGATTGGTCAGATGCTGCAATCACCACCCCGTTCATGTGAACACGCCCAGAGCCAGATGGAGAAACCCTGTGTTGACTTACCGAGTTGATAACCACCGTCGTAGGACAGCTTAGTGGGATCTCGTTTGTTAGGGTTAGTTAAGCCAGATAACGAGACAATACCCTGGGTATGTTGAACTCGCTTCGTAGTACAGGCCTCCATCCTCAAAAGAAATGAACACAAAAAACAAGGAGCAAAAAAGAAAAACCCAGATGGGTAGAAGGCTGAGCTCCTTCTCCTCCAGCCTCCCTTAAATATGGGGGCAGGGCCACCCACTAATCACACATCAGGAACACCTGAGAGCAACGAGAAGAGAGGGAAATAAAGTACATGAGGGGGCAGAATATTAGAAACACCTCAATATAATGCAGTCCAGTAGAAAATGACCACTAACTATGACCTCAATACTAAAACATAGAATTTAATTAACACCTCTATGAAAGTGTCAACAAAAACATAAATCAGCATAAAAGTGACTTAATGGCAGAACAGTTGTATTGCATTACATTTGGATTTACAGGTGTACCTAATAAAGTGGCCACTGAGATGATGATGATGACACATATTTTCAACAGTGAATTCTTACTCTGGCAAATAGTCTGCAGCTTCATCTCGCTGAATATTTAGTTCAACATTAGTTACTCAACAGATTTCTTAAAAGTTATTAAATCAGGTTTATACGAATCAAACAATTGTCTAATAATGTATTGTTATGGTAAACATGCATGTCACATTACACTCCGTGTGTTTCAGCTTGAGCTACTGCCACCTTTACGTTAATATCACGGCATTCAGTTCAGACTTGTGCCATGTTGGAAGTGTTTAGGAAATGTTTTGTGTATCTGTACTGTACGTACCTCTCACTTTTTCTGTCTTTATCTCTGGATCTCGTTCTCTTCGCCTCACGAGGCCAGAACTCATATTGTGTTTTTCTACGTAGTTTGAGTCTCACCAGATGCTGCGACTACGTGTCCGATCAATCAGAAAGCTGTGGGGGAGTGTTTAGATGATGAGGTGACTGACTACCTGATGAAACTCCTGAACCGTGTTAACAACCAAGATGTTATAACACTGATTGCATTGGTCAGCTTTTAACCTTAAAGCTGACCAATGCAGCTGCGGCTCGTGGGACGCAGCTGCACACAAAACTTTAGCAAAAATAAGCTTAAATTTATTGAAATAAGTTTATAAATGAAAAATTAAAATGAGGCGTGGAAGTCAGAGTCAGTAGTGCATGATGGTGTGTGAAGGCAGCGGTTAATGTGAGGTGCATGTTGTCAGTGTCAAACAAAGGAAATCAACAAAGAAACAATCAGCGTGGTGAAGAGAGACTGACACACTGGCGTCTGGGCAGGTGGGGTTAAATAGATCAGGAGCACTGGCCAGGTGCTCCCAGTTAACGTCACTTAACGTTAATGGCACCACAGCTCCACACACACACACACACACAGTACCAGGCCGGACCAAGGCAACAGCACTCTGGGGCCGTCACAGCAGCTAAAATCAATATTTTTATAATAACAATGCATCAAATGACAACGTAAAAACAATGTGAAAGGAGTCGCTGGTAGTGATGAACAACTCCCCTCGGCTTTACGGAGCTTTATAGTGAGTTTCAGATCATCGTTTAGCTGTCTGGTCTTTAACTTTATTGTTTTGGTTCACTCTCACTGTTCTCACAGAGTCACTTTCAGATGCAGCAGGCAGCTGTTTTCATAGGAAAAGCTCTAAAACCCCACTGTACCCTCTCTGCTCAGCTCTTAATGGCAGACAGACACATCGCTGCTAACAGCTAGAAAAGTAAAGTAAAATATTCTCAACCTACCACTAATTCTTTGTGTTCACAGTTGGAAGGGGAAGGACTTCTGGGGGGTGTCCTTCGGCAGCATCAACGTCTGCTCAGTGTCCCGGCCTAAAGACGGACCTGGAGGCGGGCTGTCTGCGGTTCTGAGCTCCAGTGAGAAGCAGGTGGTAAAGGAAGCCCTGACCTCGCTGTGCGGCCCCGACAAGCTGATGTACGCCTCTGGAGCCGGCTACAAGATCCTGTGTGTCATCCAAGGCCTGGCTGATGTTTACGTCCTCTCAGAGGGAAGCACCTTCAAGTGGGACTCCTGCGCTCCTCACGCCCTGCTGCGAGCCCTCGGAGGGGGGGTGGTGGACCTGAACAAGTGTCTACAGTCTGGAGCACCGGATGACCAGACAGAACTGACCTATCACCAGCCGTACACCGAGTGTAAAGGAGCAGACCGCTGGGCTAACCAAGGCGGCCTGGTGGCCTATCGAGACTGTTCTCAGCTCCGCAGTGTCATCAGACTTCTGAAAGGCAAGCTGTAGTTTGAAGTGTAATCAGCACGAGCTGAAGCAGTTATTGATGCATATATGATCATATAAATGTTTTCTATATCAGTAGAGAGAGAAGGTTGGGGGTGGGGGGGGAAATATTTTAGATATAAATAATATTGTCTTATTTGTAACCAGATATATTTACAGGTGTATATTTTACAAGATGAACATCCGGTCTGGGCCAAATGATGTAATCATAAGAGTGTTTTGATCCTCACAAGGCTGTCGAGATTCAGGTTTGACATGTAGAGTACAAGTTATCTCTTTTTTGAAATGGAGGAAAAGAAAAACAGGTGATGCTTATCAATCAAATCCAAAATATAAAGAAGCCTGTCTTGCTCTGGAGGTCATTATCGAAGACGACCGTGTGTCTTTTTGGTTTTAAAAAACACACAGGAAAAGAAATATGCAGTTTGTCTGTGCGTTCTAATGCTCATACTACCATACTATTTAGTATGCAAAAAAAGATTTAGCATGTCTCAATGCATAGTATGTCAAATGCAGTATGTCAAAAAATAAAATACCAGGATGTCCTACATCCGGTTTGATTTCTGGCAATTCTGACTCACAATTCTCTGTGCAACAGATATATGAGCAAGAGGGCCAAAGTTCAAGACGTAATGTTATGACAGAGTAGTATGTCCCAATTGTATGCATACTTTATGCAACAGTACGTGATTTGTAAGGGCAGCTGCAGTATCTACTAAACGAAAAAGTATGTGATTCTGAACGTAGCTTTTATTCCCAGTTGATAAAAACTGTTGATGCATCAGGGAGTGGAGGTCAAAGGGTGGCGTGACTGATGTACATCTTACCAGACGAGTGGGACTTGTTCCATGGGACAGTGTGACAGACGGCAGGAAGCTCAGACAATCACGAGAATGTTTCTCAGACAGTTTTACTGTCTACTCCTATGAGCTGTGACGGATCCAATATGTCTGCTTCCGCCTTGCAGCTACAACAAAGTTAGCATTATTTAGCTCAGACCTGATTTATTAAACATAGCTAAGCTTTATAACAGTGTGTTAAACATGTTGCATATAGAAAGATAATCATGTTAATTAGAAGAAGGAACAGTGCTCACTGCTGGTCAGCTGAGGAACGCTTCACTGCCAGAGGGAAAGGTAATGTGGCATCATAAAACTGCTTCTGACTGATCTGGAGGATTTTCTTGGATTTAAATTACAGTGATGAAACATGATATTACAATTTGTTCCACCCTATCTAATCTGTAAAAGGTTATAATAAGTCAAGTGAGTGAATGAGACTCGGATCAAGCTGGGTGCAGTAATCTGCACCTCCTCTGAAACAACTCCTTTTAAGGAGCAGACGGTAGACGTGCCCTGCCCTCTTTCCATGGCCACAGCTCCGTTTGGTTAATAAGGTCAGAGAATGGAAAAGCCATATGAGGTAAAACAGTGACACCCTTTCAGCCCTTTTCAGTTTGGGTTTACAGTAAAATGAAATATTGAAGGATGTGACCCAACAGGCTCCTCTAATAGATTCTTATCAATGTTTATAATGATGAAATATGTAACTTTGCTTTCACTGTCACTGTGTATGTTAAAAATGGTATATCTTTGATACGTGTTGTTTAATAGCGAGATTAATGTATGTATACAACAGAACAACAAATGTGCATATAGGAAATCCTCTTTTATTTTGAAAACCAGAGAAAGCGGGGGAAAGAAACCCAACAGTGAAATTTTTAAAACTGTTTGCCAGCCAGGGAACTCGCCTCATAATTCCCTACAAAAAAACCCTGATGATTGTCAGATATTTTTTGCAATACTTCTGCATATTCTGTTTAAAAACTTGGAAAAGAAAAAAGAAAAAATCTGAAGTGTGGCTCTTCTTTCGTTGACCTCTCTGTACTTCGACCTGCTGCTACCTTTAACATACAGCACTGTACATTCTTAAGTCAAGGTGTGGAAAACGACAACGCGCTCTGCTCAACGTGGTTTATCAGCTGTGAGTCCAGTTTCCCAGACTGGGAAGTTAAGTTGAGTTAGATATTTGATGACATACATGATCTAAAAAAAAACTGTTTTTCTGAACATGTGGATAGGAATTTAGATATTCCAGGCTTAAATGAGTATGTAAAATGAAATTAATTAATTACCAAATCTGTGAATTAAATATCTTTCAAAGTCATTTTTGTTGGTAGTGATCTGACTTTAACCCTGCCCAGTATGAATAACTAGTTTAAAGCCTCACAGTTCTGGCTTTAGCTCTAACCTTCTTTTACGCTATCAATTTGTTTTTCACCAGAATAAACTATATTCAGGACTATTTTCATTATGACTTCATTTAAAGGAGTCATTTTAGTTGACAACAACTCAATCCAGGTCTGGGAAGCTGGCCAAATGCGTAAAAGCGAAAAACAATTTGACACATGAAAAGAAACATGGCGAATTTAACATCCTGCTTCAATGAACTCAAGCAACCTTGAAACAAAGGTTCATCTTTTCAAGCTACCAGACAAACCCACATTATAATTCCAGAAAATACTTCTGATAACTTGAGTTTCTCCAGAGTGTGATGAAGACTCAAATGCTGTTTTCCAAAAATTTGTCTCACTCATTTAACATTCAGATTCTACCCAAAAAAATATCTTAAATTTGCAGATGAGCTGTTAGCTTAGCGAGCTACACCTCCTACTCAGCTGCAGCTGGAGGAGTCCGGTTAGGCTAAATCACCGATGACTGTTCAAAATCCCTCTGATGTTAATACAGGGGTGGGTGTGCAAATTAACACAACAACAAAAAAAACATTGAACATGGTACTTTTCATCATCAACTGTCAATATAAAAAATAGCCTTTATCAAATGCCTTATCACACACAACTGCCATTTCACTCTCACAACCTTCACATATCAGGTGTAAACAAGAACAGCTGTTTGCTTAAATTAACTTATGATGAAACTTAAATTAATTCTATGCAAGAAACAAAACCCAAAAAATACAACAAACAATTATTTTTCTGACCCCTTCATGTTGTTACATAGTTACACAAGGAAATCAGTTGTTTAGATTTTCTGTGAAGCTGTGACCTTGACATTTTGAGAGCTGAACCACATCCAAGAACCAGAAGAAAAACACCAGTTTATAGCACATAACTTAAAAAAAGCAAAACTTTAAGAGTCAGATTATTCATGAATTTAATTGTAAACCACCAGGAGCCACTGAGATGACACTGCAGGCTGAAATAAAACATAATGTTAAACATAATAACCGAGAAACGCATCTGATTTGAGCTCTACACACTCAAGATGAGCACTATTATTTGTGAATGTTTATTTTTCAGACTTGTCCTGAGCTGGGTGACGGATCACTGATGTAGACGTCATGTCTTAACATGTCGGGAAACATAACCACTGGTATAAAATGGCACTTAACAAGCTGATGAAAATGGTGTTAAAATTTAGACGGCTGAAATGTTTATTTTTCAGTAGCAGCATGAACAACAACGCAAACATTATTTTTTTAACGGTCGTCTTACTCAAGGCTCACTGTGAAGATAGAAATAGACAAATTAAGGAAACAATGTTGATGGCAAAACAATTAATTTGACAGCATTGTAAGTTTACATACAGGTCAGGCTTAGCAGCATGATTTCGGATATCAAATTACATATATTGAAGATGTGCTGTTAACCATAAGCTTTGTAACTCAGGTTAACTATGACCAACAGTGAGTCAACAGGGGGCAGTGTAGATCAATTCTATGTGGTCTTCAAAACAGCAACAAATCCCTGGCAAAGAAAAATATCAACATTTCAAAATGTCAAGGTGTCACTTTTAAAGTTTAGAGAGCAGCTCAGTCGGGGTTCAGTATTATAGAAACACATCTGAACCTGGGCTGTAATTAGGACGTCAATCTGGAGCTGGGACAATAAACAGCAGGCAGATTTAGCATGTGTGAATCAGTATATCTCCAAATCACTTATTTGGGTCCCGATTTTACTTTTTTTTTTCACTGGCTCTTGAAAAGAGAGGTTAATAAAAGCAGGATGTGATTTTCTGGTAATCGTCACACACATATCGGCATCAATTTTTGCAAAACTATTTCCGCACGAATGGCCAAATCTTCATATAGTAATAATGCTGAAAGGATTTTGTAATATTTCACCACTGAAACTGAACTTCTAGAGAGCACAATTTTGTTATTTCACAATTCTAGAAAGATTCAGGTGATATTTAATTATGCGTCATGTCAGTTTAGGAGACAATTTGCCTGTTTATAGTAATATAAAGAACGAGGAAGAATTACACAGATGCTAGTAGCCTCCCTGGATCCTTAATGCTGGAGGTTGACTGCATGTGACTTTTATTGAGGTATTGAGATCTTGCTGTCTGCAGATACACTACCAGAGATTCACACCATACCCTCTGACTTTACTGGAAACTCTCACGCCAGATCACCAATAAAAACTGTTTCACAATTTTTTGCACTTTATGTAAATTTAGTTCAGATGTGTTGGCTTTAACTGGTTTCGATTCATTCTTGAAATACAGTGGGCGAGGTGCAAATCCAACATGAGTAACCACTGACACAGTGGAGCTGCCCAGATCATCATCTTCTTCATGTTAATTATAGTGATCCATAACTATCTCTTCGGGTGTCACTCAGTCTGGAGCCAACGTCTCAAACTAAGCTTATACAAAACATTAACAACAAAAGTGAGAAAACCAAAGTGTTAAAATGCAGGTGAATAAATCATGCATTGCAGGATTTGGCAGGAAATTATGAAAGGAAAACGTCTCATTACAGCATCCCGATAAGGATTTAAATGCCAAGGCTACAGTCGTCTTAAAGACCAACAAAACAATAAGGTGAAATGAGAGGTAAAGCACCATCACCGCCACCTCTTCAACCCTCCTTCAATACTTCAGACAACAGGCTCCTCTTCGTCATACAGTCTCTCTCTCTCTCTCTCTCCTCTGGCTGATCTGACCGCAGCTTTATGAATTATCTCCAGTTCAGATCTTGGCATGCCAACAGGCAGGCGAGAGACAAACATGGCCATTATTTATTGTGTCCCTGTGTTGCTATGTCGATACACTGAGAGGTCGACAGGCTTCACCTCTGGAAGGGTTTGCGAACCTTCTTCCTCCTTCTGGGAGGTTTGCCACTTTCAGCCCACGTCTCGCTGGGCTCTGGCCGCTGAGCCCCCGGCATGAAGAAACCTGTCTGGCTCGGGGGAGGGGAGAACGGGGGCGCTGCACCAGCGCCGGGTGGTTGATGATGGGGTGGAGGACCTGAGGGGAAGAAGCCCCCGTTGGCAGCCATGTCGTTGGGAGGTCCCCCCTTGAAGATGCGGTTAAAGAAGTCCTGTAAGTCTGCAGGGTTGGTCGGACCTGGGGCGGGCTCTGAGGGCGTCCTGAAAGTCAGAGTTGGAAAGTTCAGTGATCTTTTGTGCCGAAGCCTCAAGTGAGATGATGGTGTTTTCTGCTTTTATAGATGGTCATGTGGCAACAGCACATGAGCAGATTAGATCATGGCCAATTGTAAAGGTATTAGGGGAGGGAAGAGGTCGCTTTTAATCGCAAATGAATGCACATTTTTTTATCTATTCAAAATGTACCTTAAAGGGAGATTTGTTGAAGTATTTAATACTCTTATCAACATGGGAGCAAATATGTTTGCTTTATGCAAATGTATGTATATATTTATTATTTAATGACAAATATTGTCCGGAGACCCTCACAGGTACTGCATTTATTCAGTTTACATTATCCCACTTTTTTACACAGCTACTTAAGAAATCAATAATTTGACACAAAAATTGTTCTCCAAAGTCCGAGATCAGAACTGCATCCATAGCAACAGTCTGTTATAAAGAAATAACAGTCTGTAGAATGCTGTAATTGACCAATCAGAATCGAGTATTCAACAAAGCGGTGTAATAACTATACGTATATGGTACAGTTGTGACATCACAGCCTTACAGAAGTCCTGATGGCTCATGGGACCTTTGAGTTCTATTTTTAAGAAAACATTTTACAAAAGAGTTAACTGTGTATTAATTTTGTTTCAGTAATTGAGATTTCATATACTGCAATACTTAACATTTTCACCAAGGAGGACTCTTTAGTCTGCCACTGGTATTTGCTTCAAATATTCAAACTGGAAAACTATGGCAGATGTTCCAAATATTTAAAATTCCCCAAAACTGTCTGGCAAAAATAGTTTATGAGGCAATATGTAGGCCTGAATGAGGAAGAGGAGGACGAAATAGTACATGCTTTAGCACCAAACAACACCTGAAGGGACGTACCTGTGTCGTGTGGAGTTGCTGTTGTTCTTTGAACCAAAAGAGATGTGATAGGGCACACGGTGCGTGTCAGGAGAAATGCCTATTCTTTGGCAACCTGCCCACTCTGAAACATGACAGCGTCACAACAGGTCACATGACTGAGAGAAAAAGTGCTCTGAAGCTTTTCTTTAACATGCAAATACAACACTGAGTGGGGTGGATACTGATCATATATGAGCTCATGCAAACTACAGAATGTGTCCCTGTTTAGTTACTGATGAGCGGAGCAGATCATCTTTAAACATTCACCTGTAATATCGTACACCTTGCCATCCATACAGGCAAAGTATGTGATACGTAGGCCCAACATGCTGGACTCGGCCCACAGGTCCCCCTCCTCGGCACTATGGCAACGGTTGCACTCAGCACAGAACCGGGCCTCAGCAGGTTCACGATCCATCTCGAACCGCCTGCACAGACAGACACAGGTAACAAAGGTTGAATACATTAGACACGATTTAGCTATGTATATAATACATAATGTTTAACTCCAGTTTGATTCAGTTCAGCTGATGTTGGGTGCGTAGTGACGTACTTGTGTTTGCCTTCACACTTGGTACACATCATGGTGTTCATGGCTTCCTTCAGGTCGTCCTGCAGTTTAGTGAGAAACTCGTTCATGGACTTTGAGAGTTCGGTTGCCGCCATACGCTTCCTGCATGGGAACAAAACGGACGGGTTGATGATAGAGGATCGTAACAGGCCTAAAGAGTCAAACTCATTCTAAATCACTTTAACCCAAATAATTTCAGAAACAAACATATCTTAAAACAATATATCTAGGATCCAGTCAGTCTATTTATTATCACTATTTACATATATTTAAATTGTAGGAAACTTTTATACAAATTTGTATTTGTATTTTGTACAAATAATGTAAGGATAGTGTCCACTAAGGGGTTTGTTTACTCTGCAGTGGTTAACAAGAGGAGGATGAAAAAAATAAGAAGTTCGAATATTCAATTTTGCCAAACTGATGATATAACTTTACAACTGCAGATTTTGTTTTTATTGTAACTGAAAAAAAGATTTTAAAAAAAATACTACTGCTAAAATAGATTTATTTTTATTTTGCTTTAGAATTTACATGTCCTGTGATTTTTCTGTGTACTCACAACTCGTACTCTCGTCGTGTCTCTGGGTTACTGACAATATCCCAGGCAGCTCTCAGTACTTTGAACGCCTCTCCAGCTCGTGGGTGTTTATTCTTGTCTGGATGGACCTGAAGAAGAAAGCATAGAGGAAAAGGTTGTATGAGTAAAAGAGAAAACTCAGCCTCAGATAAAATTTGTTAGTCATTAAATCAGGCATTCAATAGCTGTATTTTTCACCTGGACAGCCAGCTGTCTGTAGGCCTTCTTCAGTTCAGCCTCAGTGGCGTGCACCTCCACACCGAGCACTGTAAAGGGGTCGAGCTCGTCCTCCGGTACCTCAGCCAAGGCCAGCAGTCTCTCCAGCTCCTGGCCCGGCTGGCTTCTCCCTGCTCTGCCGGGTGAGTCAGGGCTGGACGGCGGTACACGGCCATGCCTCCTGAACCTGCTTCTGACTCTCTCCAGCAGGGACACCACCCTCTTCCAAAACCTTGACTCTTGAAAAGCTGTCCAATAGCGTTTTCCCCTCTCTCCACCAAGGCGAGATAACGCACCTTTTGCCCACTGGGAACCGAGAATAACCAAAGTACAGAAAAGTCTCAAACAAGATAAGGCAGCTGTCTTTACCCACTTTACCGACCTAACAATTTTATCCACCAGGTCTGTTCCTGTGCATTTCGTCCAATTCAGAATCCGACTAGCGTCCGCCTTCATTCCTGCTGTATCTGTGATCTTTACAAAGAGCTGCTGCCCAAAGTTGTAAAGTTTCATCCCTCCAGTCTCCACACCGACTCCACAATTGTGAGTTAATGTGACAATAATCTCAATCATCATTTGGACGCAGGAGATGCACCAGATGCTCAGAGACCCCGACAGCATCTCCTTGAAAGCTAAGATGAGCTGGTTGCCTGTCCGCCTGCGGCCTCGGTTCTGCTGATGGTGGTGGTGGTTACGTCTGCGGGCCTGTTTGTGCCGACCACCACTTGGCATAACATTGCCTTTTTGAATGGAGGAAAAAGCACTTTGACCGCTCTGCTCTGAAACTGATCCGCTGCTCCTCAATTTGCATCTCCGTCCAGGTCCCACATTCCTCCAACCGGACTCCCCATTCATGTGCTGCTCCTTCGCCTCCTCATCCTCTTCTTGATCTATGACATCGTGATCTGCCGTGTCGTCGTGCTCGGACCCATCTGAAGCCTCCTCATCATCCTCTTTGGCCTCTGTAGATCCACAATACTCTTCTTCACCAATTTCAAAGTCTTGTGGGGTGGCTGGATTTGGGGTGTCCTGAGATTTGAGATAGGCTGTTCTGTCCTCTTGCTCATATTCGTCATCAGTCTCTCTGACCTCCCATTGACTAGACTCGGTCACTGAGGTGGAATCACCATCAGGAATCTCCTCGTCAGTGTCTGTAACGCCATCCATCTCCTTCTCAGCTGCTTCTCTCTCCATGGTCCTTACAGCTGTTTGATTGAAGCACTGTGAAATGGAAATCTCATGGAAGATGATATCCTAGATCCATAATCTGTGGCAACATGTTCCCCAGGCTCTCATAAAAAAGTGAGACTGGGGGCTCCTGAGGGTCAATCTCAGGTCCAGCATATCAGCAGCTCACTTCCAGGTGTCAAAAAGGTTTTTTACACACCTCACATCATGCACCAGGATGTTTTCTGAAAAGCAACGCATAGAGTTCAGCTAAGCAGAATTAAATGAGGAATATGCTTCCATCAGTAGTCATTTTATATTACAATGCAAGTTTTTACACCTTCCAAATACTAAAACAAAGCAAAAATTACCACAACAAAAGATTTTGTCCATACTGCACAGCCTACAGAGCAGCAGAGCCGGAACGATTACTCAATTAACGGAACAGAAAATGAATCGCCAAGATCAGATTAATCATTTAAGTTACTTATCAAACAAAAATATCAAATATTCACTGGTTCCAGCTTCTCAAATGAGAAGATTTGCTGCTTTTCTGTTTTGTAAAACTGAATGTCTTTGGGCTTTGGGCTTTGGGTCTAACAAGACGTGAAGATGGCAACTTTGGGCTCTGGTAAACTGTGACTGGCACTAATCTTCTGACATATTATATATAAATCATTTGAAAAAACAATTAATCAATCATGAAAACAATATTTTTTTACCTTACCCCTGCTGCTACCAGTACTATGAAGAGGAGATAATTTGTGGAGTTAAATGTTTTGCCACCCTCACACAGTGTTCACTGTAAAACAACACTGTTTTAGAGAAGCTTTTCCTCAATAAGTAAACTAACAACGAATGAGTCATGTTATTTATTAATGATTAACTTACATGTAATGTAGATACATGATCTTATCTGTCTAGTCCGTTGTAGAATTCAACATAAATAAACGCAAAACTTGCTTTAACACGTAACGTACATGTTCAACAATGCAACACAGATTAATGTTACAGCCGTTAAACGAACGTTAACAGACGTTGGTTGTTTGCTAACTCAGTTAACGTTACAGCCGTTAAACTAACGTTAACAGACGATGGTTGTTTGCTAACTCAGTTAACGTTACAGCCGTTAAACTAACGTTAACAGACGTTGGTTGTTTGCTAACTCAATTAACGTTACAGCCGTTAAACTAACGTTAACAGACGTTAGTTGTTTGCTAACTCAGTTAACGTTACAGCCGTTAAACTAACGTTAACAGACGTTAAACTACCGTTAACAGACGTTAGTTGTTTGCTAACTCAGTCAACGTTACAGACATTAAACGAACGTTAACAGACGTTAGCTGTTTGCTAACTCAGTTAACGTTACAGTCGTTAAACGAACGTTAACAGACGTTAAACGAACGTTAACAGTCGTTAAACAACCATTAACAGACGTTAATTGTTTAGTAACTCAGTTAACGTTATAGACGTTAAACGAGCGTTAACAGCCGTTGAACAACCATTTACAGACGTTAGTTGTTTAGTAACTCAGTTAACGTTACAGCCGTTTAACGAACGTTAACAGACGTTAGTTGTTTGGTATCTTAGTTAACGTTACAGCCGTATAACGAACGTTAACAGACGTTGGTTGTTTGTTAAGTCAGTTAACGTTACAGCCGTTAAACGAACGTTACAGCCGTTAAACGAACGTTAACAGACGTTAGTTGTTGGCTAACTCAGTTAACGTTACAGCCGTTTAACTCAGTTAACAGACGTTAGTTGTTTGCTAACTCAGTTAGCTAAAGAGTAAGACGGTGTTTCTAGAAACGCTTTTGACCTTAAAGAACCGATTAAAAAGGAGAAAAACAGACATTACAACGCGGTTAATCGTGTAACCGGTGAACCGGCTGACAGACTAATGTGATATTAATTTAACTCTTGATAAACATCACCAGATATATATTTTTAAAAGGCGGCTAGCTAATGTTAGCAGCCAGTGTTAGCATGAAGGAGCAGCCAGCAGGATGACAGACAGGCGCTACAAGGGGCTAAAATTAGCTTGGCTGGCTAAACCTGACAACATGTTCAACTAAATACGGTCTCAAATTAAAGATTAAACGAGAGCACAGCTGACGACTGTTAACGTGTTTTAGCTCGCAGACAGCTAACAGAGCAGCTAGCTGTTAGCCAATAACAGACTGGCTAATAGTAACGCTTCTTCCTGTGTATGAAGCTATAAGCTGTAATGTTTATGACACCAGACGATGCCCACAGTAAGAAGGTACATTATTGTTGCATTCAAACAAACTAGATGTCATATATACCTCTCAGATAATTGTGTAACCTTGTTTGTTAACAGACAGCAAAACTGCCCGTGTTGTTTTTTTTAGCCACTTCTTCTTCTCCTGCTTCTTTTCCTACTTTCTTCCAGTTTCTTCTTCCTCCTCCTCCTCTTCTTCTTCTACTTCGTTGGTATCTGACTGTTCAGCAAACAACTCAGAGAAACCACTACTGCCACCCACTGATTTGTTGTTATACCTGATCATTAACAATCAATCTTGACATTTTTTAATAAATCTAGTATTGTATTATCTTATTTTACTCTCACCTATTCTGTTAAGTAAGCTATATACAGTTAATACAGCCATTTACACTTTTATAAATCTACGGATGCGTCAGTAATACCCAGAATATTATACACAACATTACCAAAAGCATTTGGACAAGACTGTCTGGTCAAGGTCCCTTAGTTCCAATTAAGGGAATAATTAAAGGTCCAATATTGTAAAAAGTGAGATGTTCACGTCTTTTATATTATAAAGTTAGAAGTTTAAGTGATGTATAAACACTGTAAAAGTATCAAAACACTCAATCCTTGAAGAAATACACACAGCTCGTATTCAGAAATTGTGCGTTTGAAACAAGCCGTTAGGATTTCTGTACATTTGTGATGTCACAAATCTACAATATTTAAACCATTTCACAGTTTTAAACATAAACATTCTAAATGTGTCCCAGTTTATTTCCTGTTGCAGTGTATGTAAATGACATCAGCTGACAGGAAGTAAACATGGACCCAAGCTGTTTCCAAGCCATGCAATTCTGTTGAAATGCGCTAAAACGGAGCGTTTCAGACAGATGGTAAATACAGTTATATTCAGACAGACAGTATGAGAAAAAATAATGTGTTTTTTGAACATTAAAGCATGTAAACATGTTCTAGCAGAAACCCAAAATACAAGTATGAACCTAAAAATTAGCATGATATGTCTCCTTTAAGAAAAGTATAATTACGTATTATTGCCTCCTACAGAAAAAAATACTTGGCTTGTAGTTATGCTTTTCTTGATAGAATAGCCTATTAAAGTGTGTGAGAATTTGTAAAAGCATGTTTTGATATGAATTTACTTCAATTAATCAAGTTTTGGATCATCCGTTCACCGTAGAGGCATGCAAGAACAACACATTTTATTATTTTTTTTTAAATCTCATCACAAATCATCAAGTCAAATAGCAAAAGGAGCAGGTCTCTTTATGTAATACATAAATCATTGGCTAAGTACTATAAGTTAAAGCTGCAGTGGGTAGAAAATGGCGCAAATATGATTAAAATCTAATATCCTGACAGTAGTGCATGAGACAGGTAATCTGAAAACAATCCTGTGCCTCTGTGTCCTCCGGTGTCCTCCAGTGTCCTCCGGTGCTCCTAATGGCATCTGCAAGATTTCACAGACCAGAGAAAAACAACCAATCAGAGCCGAGCTGGAGCCTGCCGTCTCTGAGCAGCTGTCAATCACTCGCAAACTCTGATCAAACGGTCAAACTAGGCAGCGCTGATCAAATATGAATCAATATTCTGTTACTGTAATGCCTATTTCTCTCCTCAAATGTTTTCAGAAACATCTTGTAGTGTTCTGTTTAGCTGTAAAATGAGAAAGACTGTGAGATCAGTTGAGGAAATACCAAGCACCGCCCACCAGCTGGAGCACAGCCAATAGGAACGCTCTCTCTCTGAAATGACCTGTGATTGACCAAAGTCTCCTGTCTTTTTAAAGCCTGTAAACAGAGCCATGAGGAGGTGCAACAGTCTAGTTTTCTCTCAGAACACTTGAATTACAATATGCTGAAAGGCTATTATGGATTTTTTTTGCCAAATTATGCCAAAAATATACTGCCTACTGCAGGTTTAAAGTGTACTTTCATGAATTAAAAAGCAAAGATGCTCACAAGTCATTTTTTTATCCAAGTCAAGTTCCAAGTCTACTTAGTTACATCCACCACTGATTGATATTGTTGGTGATATTATCATATTATTTGGGTGAATTGGCCCTTTAAATTTGCTGAGCGTTTCACCTGGTACTCTCAGAATAATTTACACCCACCTCCTAAAAACAGATCAGATAAAAAGCCCCACATCTGCTCATTGTTCTTTAAATAAGTCTGTATAGTGTTGGTCTTGTGCTGATGTCTGGCTGCTTTGTTGAGGGGGTCTTTTCGTCACACGGTGAAACTCTGGGAACCCCCAACAGCTTTCTGCGTAAAAGAGAAAATCTTGAAGACGCACAGGGTTTAATTTCAAGCCCCCACCACCACCACCACCACCCACATCTCCAATTTGAAAGCCGCCTCTCTACCGGGAGAGGAAGGCTCTTTTTCGGTCAGATGGCGTGCTGCAGTCCGCCCCCGTCATTCTCCAGCCCACACAGACAGGGCAGCCAGCAACCAATACGCTGCGCCGGAGGAGGATTTCTGCCAGTGATTTCAGACGAGCTACGATACGCAGAGGGGATTTACTACGCCAATCTGAGCCGGGGAAGCTTTCAGGCGATCGGTAACAGGGTAAGAAACAAGAACAGGATCATAAAAACTGCGATGTGTGCTTAAGAGCTGGGTTAACATCTGGCTCAGGAATACTTGACTACTCCAGTCGATGGTTTTATTTGAGCTTGAGCCAAATAATCTTAATGTCTCATAGATCAAAACGAAAATAGTTTTTATTTCTTCATCAGTTTCACTCCGGGAGACATCTGTGGTTTGGAGAGACACCTTTCCTCTGTGCACATCCGTCTACCTGACCTGAAGAAGGTAAGAGAGGTTTATGTGTACTCAACCCATCAGTCATATGAGGGCTTAAATCAAAAAACATGTTTAAAAAGGTGATAATAGTTGGAGGATTCTGCTCCAAAGCATGCTTCCTTTATTCATTTTTATTAATGCTTCATCCACGTAAAAGAGTTTTGGAACATGTTGTACTATGTGTAGTCCTAGATGGCAAAAAAATCTTTATCTAAATAAATGACTCGTCCAGGATTTCTCCACCTGCAGGGTTTCATGTCTTTCCTTTCTCCTGCCAAAACTTTTCCAGAGCTGTGTGTGCCATGTCTCTGCCACGCACACTCGGGGAGTTGCAGCTCTATCGGGTGCTGCAGAGGGCCAACCTGCTGGCCTATTATGAAACCTTCATCCAGCAAGGCGGTGACGACGTGCAGCAGCTCTGCGAGGCAGCAGAGGAGGAGTTCCTGGAGATCATGGCACTAGTTGGCATGGCCACCAAGCCGCTGCATGTGCGTAGGCTCCAGAAGGCCCTCCGAGACTGGGCGGCGAACCCTGCCCTCTTCAGCCAGCCCGTCTCCAGCGTTCCTCATGGGGGCATCCCGCTCTTCAAAGTGGATGGGACGGGCACCGGTGGGTCAGCAGGCGGGCCCAGGAAGTCTGTGAGCAACGGGCAACCGGGGTCACCGTGTGAGAGGGAAGATCGGGTGTGTCTTACGCCAATGCACAGTGGGAGTCCAAGAAGCCCTTGCTCCCAGGCGTCCCCACAGCCACCAGACACACACTACAGGGAAAAACTATCCCCAATGGACCCACACTGGCTCAGCCCAGAGCCTGATGGGAACTGCAATCTGGCGTCCGCATCCGGAACAGAAGATGAGCCGCCCAGCCCACCTCTGCTGTCAACGTGTCCTCCAGGTCCCTCCACGTCTCCCAGCCCCTCCGCTTCTTTCGCCCCATCAGTCCTGTCGGCCTGGCCCGGAGGGCAGCTGGACGGGGAGACGGCGAGGGCGGTGGTGGACAGCGTGGATAGGCTCCTCCGAACCCTTCCCAGGTCAGACCCTGCAGAGGTGAAGACTCTGCTCAGGATGAACAAGAAGATGGCAAAGACTGTGGGACACATCTTCAAAATGGGGTCCCAGGATGTGAACAAAGAAGAGGAGATCCGGAAGTACAGTCTCATTTATGGACGCTTTGACTCCAAGAGGAGAGAAGGGAAGCAGCTCACGCACCATGAGGTAAAAGCACCAAAGACACATGTTTCATACAGTGATCTACAGGGAGGTTCTTATTGTGATCCAAAGGGTATAGCTGTATGTCATTTCTTTACTGTCTGCATGATGTCTTCTCAGTGTTCGTCCCTCCTTCACTCAATGCTTTTCCTCCTCAGTTGATCATCAATGAAGCTGCAGCCCAGTTCTGCATGCGCGACAATGCCCTTTTGCTGAGACGGGTGGAGCTCTTTTCTTTGGCTCGGCAGGTGGCGAGAAAATGTGCCTACACCTCCACTCTAAAGCATGCAAGGTAGGGGCGGCTGCCTATATAGAGAAGACGAGTGATCTGCTCACCAGAGACCAGCACACCTCACACCTGCTGTGTCTTGACTCCTCCTCTATCTCGAGAATCAGGAATACACAGTAGCTTTAGTCCGGACCCTCCACAGGAACATTTGAGCAATTCTTAAAATACATTCGAGAGGTATAGTAGCATCTTGTTATAATGAGCCACATGTGAAATAAATTAAATCATATCATAGCTGTAAAAAGCACTTATGAGTCATCTTCCCACCAGTGCGTTTGTTTTCTCAATGAACCTGGTTCAGATCACAGTGGGAATTAAACTCCAACCTCTGTAGTGTTAGTATGATGAGCTAACTTTGGAGCCACACAGGAATACACAAACCCCATCTGTGGTCGGTAACTTGCACAAAAAAAAATTCTGAAAGTAAATATCGTCATCAGTTTTCCCTCATGATGAATTAATTTCAGAAAGTAACAACAAAGTACTCATGAGATTATTATAATATATTAGATTTAACGAGTATTTCAAAAGCCATTTTTTAACTTATTTAAGTTTTTAAATATTTCCCAGTCAAATGATAAAAACCAAACACACAAATGCTAAGACAAAAAGTCCCCCTTGTGCTCATTGCCATATGACATTCAAATATTTACAGACATGCAAAATATGTATTTCCATACAAACAATTCGGAGAGATACTTAGTTTATCGGAAAAGTCCAGTTACAATTATGTTCCAGGTTATTTCACAAGTTGAATAAAAGTTGTATTCAGTGTAACTTCTTGTCTCTTGCTGCATCTTGCACGACAACATCAGAGCCTTCGTCCTCCATCTGCTGAGGAAGACCTTGCAGTTGAAAGCTCTGCAAAAAAAAACAATATTTATTTTTGTCAAATTACTTGTTCCCGAGGTCAAGAACGAACTTTCATGACTGTTTTCCTCCTGCAGGACGAATGCAGATGAGATCAGCGTACTGTCCCTGAAGAGAGCGAGACATGAGGTGAGTTTTCAGAGCAGCAACAATATTCAGTGTAACTTCTTATACATAATAATGTGTGATTCTAACACCCGACTTTGTGTGTAGACGTAGCCACAGTTCAGGTCACTTGTCAGTAATGTGAAGTGGGTCGTTAGCACTCAATTGACAGCAATGTGTTTTTAGGTAATAGTGCCTGAGGGTGTGTCATCACTTCTCGGAGTGGAAGGCTCAGAGGGCTTGACCCAGAGGGCAGATGATGACAGCTTGTCTGCAGAAAGCCTCGACAGTGTTTCACATGGTAAAGACTTCTGATCTATGTCGTTTTGTCTGAGCTGAGCTGTAAACTGGTCTTCAGTTGATCAGTTGATCTCCTACTGCTGACATTCTTCCTGCCTGTTTCTATAAGAATTGAGCGTTTGAAGACCGCATTCACACCCAAATCTGTCTGTCCTGTTAGACATCGGCTCACAGTGCAACCAGTCTCCGTCCCCCCGTCCCCACACCGACACAACGTCCAACCCCGCCAGCTGGAGTCGCCATCTCATACAGCAAACGCTAATGGACGAAGGGCTGCGATTGGCTCGGATGGTGTCACATGATCGGGCTGGCAAGATCAGCCTAGGGTCAGAACGAGCTCACTCTACAGGTGACTTTTCCAATATTGACTCAACAATATCATGTGCTTAATAATGGACACGTAATAAAAGTCTGTTTTGCGATGTTTGTCCAACTTTGTTCAGGTTAAAGGAATAGTTTGACATTTTGGGAAATAGGCTTCTTCGCTTTCTGGTAGAGAGTTAGATGAGAAGATCAATACTTTTATATTTGAACGGTAAATATAAGGCTACAGCCGGTTGGCTTAGCATATCACAAAGACTGGAAATAGAGAAACGGCTAGCAAGGCTCTGTCCAAAGGTAACAATATCCACCTATCAGCTCCTTTAAAACTCACAATGAACATGCTATATCGCAAGCGAGCATGGCTGACGTTCTCTCTCTCCCACCACTTGGCGCTCATTTGAAGAGAGTTTGCACAAGAGATAGCTTTGAGTGCATCAGTAAGCCCAGTTATTTATTTATTTATTTATTTATTTAATTAATTAACTTAGCTTATGGCCTTAACTGTTTTCATGCAGATGATGAACAGGCTTCCAGTCGTGCTGTATTGCAAGATTATTGGGTAGATTTGTAGGTGCGTCAAAAAGTTGTTTATACACATGTTTTGTAAAAATTACACATTTACGCCAATTTGTTCTTGTGGTGATGAGTTGCGTAAGATAATTTTTCTCAAAATACGCTAATTTTAAGCCTCTGGTACCATAGTTTGACATATCCCATCTGGCCAAGCTGGGCATGCAAGATAGAGCGGTGCTCTTACGCCGGTGCTTATGCGGCTGTTACCTGATAGCGGTTGCAGGACGGTATCGTTGCGGTGTGAGCTAACCCCCATTAACACCCTCAGCACTGTCAGCCATGTTGCTGTTGTTAGCACTGTTGGCGCTGTTAGCACCGTTAGCGCGGCTAGCACTGCTAGCCACCGCCATTTTCGGCTCAGCCGCCTCCATGTTTGTTTGTGATGTCAGAGGTGAGAGCCCTGTGCAGGCAATCCCAGCACAGAAAGCGTATATATATATATATATATATATAGCACCTTTAATGTGCAAAAAAAAAACCTGTAAAAAAATCACAATTTGCCGTTTCACAGGTGTTTATGTGGTGAACTATTTATTGGCTGGAAGCAGTTTTACACTTGCGTTTTTGTAGAGATTAAATAAACAAGATAAAATGTGTTAAATATTGAGCTATAGAGGTAGATTACAGCTGTTTCCCTCTGTTTACAATCTTTATGCTAAGCTAACGGCTGCTGGCGTTAGCTTCATATTTAACGTACAGACTTTACAAGAGTGGTATCAATCTTCTCGTCTAACTCTGCAAGAAAGCAATTAAACTTATTTCCCAAAATATCAAACTATTTCTTAAAGTTGGAATTTGGGGGAGGAGGGGGACTAAAAGAGAGCAAGTTGATGTTTGGGTTGAATTGAAAATGACAGACAGAGACTGCTTAACCTCTTCTAACAATGAATATTTTATAGCTCTACAGCTTGAACTGTAGTGAGTCACAATCTCTCTGAGGTGACGCCTCCCACCATGCACAGCTGAACTTCACCAGACTGTAAATTAGAGAGGATAGAAGTTAGAAGGGGAAACAGAAGGAGGTGTAGAGAGATATATAGAGAGGAATGGAGTGAGAGAGGAGGGGAGGGGTGTTACACTGTTATAGCACTTCTTTAATACTCTGTTACTGCAGCATTTTTCTGATGCATCACAGCTTCTCACAAGAAAGAGGAAAAAAAAAAGCAAGTGATCTGGGCAAGTTAGTCGTTCTGAGCTGTGATAGCCAGTCGAAGAGATGAAGCGAGGAGAAGGAAGCCAGCAAAGACATGAGGGGGCGTGGAGGGAGGGAGGGAGGAGGGGGGGGATAGGAAGTACTCTGTGGGCGGCAGAATCGGACCCCCCCTCTCGGCAGCTACTGACGTCAGAGTGTGTTAGGTGCGTGGGCTGAAGGGCGGGATGGATGGGCGTGGGGGCGAAGGAGTGGGAGGTAATTGGAGGGGCGTTGCATTGACTCACCAAGCGACAGTGTACAAAAATAAAACCTGTGGGCAGGGAAATGGCACAGTCTTTTTTATACATCTTCTCCCTCTACCAAAAGGACTGCGGAAATAACAAAAAATGACATATGTTTCATCTCTGACGTCGATCTCCCTCACTTTGTCTCGTTTTTTTTGTCTCTCTCTCACTCATCCAAGTTTCCTTTGTCTGACTCGCTCTTTAATCACAACTTTCTCTGACTTCCTCTCGCTGTTTTCTGACATAACTTCTTATCTTATATTCCTCATGCATCATTTTATTTCATGAATTGAAATCAAAACCACATGTATTTATTTTTTTTCCATGAATGTTACTGAATATGTGCTATTAAATTTTTGTGTTATCACAAATTACATTCTTCATAAGTTGTTATGTTACTGCTTGCTGTTAAAGCGCACAGATGTTTTCTTAATGAGCAAATAAATAAATGAATATTCATTAACCTGGGAAACACTTTTCTTATAAATGCACATCAGAGGTGATTGTTTCAATACGAATACACAATGAACATCAACTTTTGTTTTGTTTATTTACGCGTCTTGTTGACTTGATTTGCATCACTGCCTTATCACCAGTCCAAAACTAATTAAACTTGTAATACTAGAGACTTTTTGTTAGTCAACAGCTTGGGTTGGTCATATAAACCATGATGACTTCACTGCACGTGGGAGAGTCTCTTGCTGAATTCTCCAAACTGTTATTCAAAGGTCTCAAAACACTGATTGCATCTTGATTACTGTGACTTATAATTATCCTTTACCTCAGTATCATAATAACTGTCTGCCTGGTCATTGTAAAACTGTGCTGTTCGTCTTGCTTTCAAAGCGTTAAACACACATAAAGACTAAACGTTTTATTGTCCTTTATTTTCCCAGTTGATTGACACGGCTCACAGTAGATTTACAGTAGATTTTACAGACTAAGTAGATCCATTCATAGCCTAAATACCACTTGCTTTAGTCTGGAATTGCTATTAATGCTCTTTATATACTTTTCATCTTAACTAGTATTTTGTTCTTTAAGTGACTTCTAAGTTAATTTTCATATCAGCTCTCATTTTAAACTTTACCTCTCTCCACAGACCATGACGGTAAAGTGGAGAGGCGGAGCTTGATAACAACGTGCAGGAGCAGCAGCCCTTGCATCACCAAAGACGACTCTAATCATCGGGGGAAATGAAAACGCTCAGCTTTTGTCAGGGAACTTGTCCTCAGGCGCCTGCCACTGAACTCCACTCAGAGTCTGCTGTACAGACTGACACTGACAAACAGTAATTATCCGAATTTACCAGCGATTGATATCATAAACCTGCAGTGACTTCTAAACACTGAAATTGTGGATCAAAAAAATGTTCTGTTCTGACTTTATATTCAGTAAATATGTAGGGGAGACACTTTTTGTTCATTTAAAAAAAAAAAAAAAATACATGGACTGCATGTCCCGCAGATTTTAGCTGATAGTGGAAAAACTTTATTAGGAAAAACCTGATATTTTGATAAATTAGTCAGTTTATTGTGAGAAGTGCCGCGTGTCTACAGTTTCAGATGAAATTGGTTTGACACAGCAGGGGGCACTGCAACTTTGGAAATTGACTCTCCAGTAACATACTGTAGTTGTGTGAAGGAAAGTTGGTTTAGCAGGAAGACTTTTATCTACATTTTAATCAAGTTACAATCTAAAAAACAGTATGATGACGTTCTCAGCAGCTTTTCACCCTCGGAAACAAATGGATGTTCTGCTTTTTGAAGTCAGTGTTTTCTTTAGGGTTCAAAGATGAAGATAAATAAAGCCTACGTAGATGGATTTGTAAAAAAAAAAAGGGAAAAAAAAGAAAAGGAGGGTGCGTGGCACATGTTGATCTAGAGTTACCAGAGCGTTCACACAAACCGCTGTCAGGTTCAGAGGCCTTTTGTCCTTCGCTGCATCACCATGACATGTGAGCAGGCGTGCTGAGGTTCATGAGATACAAAGTCTTTATCATCCTCTCCCTCACATCTTTCTGTAACGATGTTTTCCACAAGCGGCTGATATGGTGTTTTGATACTTCAGGCTTTTCATTATCTTTAATTATGTGAAAATGTGCTCAAAACACCTTTGGCATGAGATAAAAAACACAGATGCTTTTGATTTCCAGTCGATGGTTAACTTTTCAGTCGCCTCTCTCTTCACATCAGGTTTCAGCTCCAGGGTCCCTCAGCAGGGAGGATGCTCGCTGTCATCAGCTGCTCCTCCCTCTCATCTTTACTTTAATGTTGTTCCCAATGTTGTACAGAACAGCCTGTGAGGAGACTGCATTCAAAACTACATTGCAAGATTTAGAGAATTTAAAAAACACAACATTTTCAGAAAATGTGGGGATTAGTGTAGATTTTTGATGCTATTTTAGTTAGGTGTAGCAGAAACTTACAATACAGCTGTATGTTTTTTGGGATGATTTCTGTAGTATTAGATATTTAATAGGTAAACCTTCTGTAAGTTTCCCTCTTCTGTCCTTTGAGACTTATCGTACATTAGGGTGACTAATCTTTCTTTACTTTCTAAGCTTTAGAAAAACACATGCAGAGGTTTACAGAAAGAAATCTCATGGTGCTCGACTCTTAATACAGCAGCTCCCACAAGTTCCTGTTTAAAAATTGTTAAAATGTATTCAAACTTCATATAATGACAAGGCTCCTGTTGATAATGACTAAAAACGTTTTTGTATACTTACAGTATGTGTGTCAGTGAGGTAGCTTGCTGTGCATCAGTTACACCGGCCTGTCTCTTGAGCATTAGTAACCTCCTCAGTTTATTATGTTGCAAAACAGATTATTTATTTTGTTACATCTCAATAAATGTTATTTTATTGCTTAAAGTCACAGCGTGTTGCATTGTTTCCCACAAAGAATCGGTTATTTCTTGGCAGTTCGGATGTGTGGAAGAGGCTGCAGGAGCTGCGTCACACAGCCAGCAACACCTCTGCTGTCGTCTTGTTTGTTGCACTGACGCTCTGCACCGAGCAGCCTCGACGCCGGCATGACTCACCTGTACCAGTGATGTCATCAGCACTCTCTCTCTCTCACACACACACACACACACACACACACA